>NDGN011319499.1:0-11070 GCA_002564285.1 Tympanoctomys barrerae | reverse complement strand
AGGAAGAGGAGGAAGAAGAGGAGAAGGAGGAGGGAGAGGAGGAGGAGGAGGATGAAGAGGAGGAAGAGGAGAAGGAGGAAGAGGAGGAGAGGGAAGAAGAGGAAGAAGAGGAGAAGGAGGAGGAAGAGGAGGAGGAGGATGAAGAGGAAGAAGAGGAGAAGGAGGAAGAGGAGGAAGAGGAGGAGGAAGAGGAGGAAGAGGAGGAAGAAGAGGAGGAGGCCCTCAAGTGCTCTTTTCAAATAGTTTTATTGTGAATGCATCCAACTTTGAAGGTATTTACAAGGTTAAAAGCTCATTAACTTAGATGCCACGAATTTGGAACTCTTGATAATAAAGCCTGGCTTATGCTAAGTAGAATATTTTTCTTTTGTTTAAAACAAGTCTGTCCTACCATTTCAGTTTGCTATATATAGATACTTAAAGGCAAATTAATTATATGTGGTTCTTGCTATTTTTAAAAGCAAATTTCAAAGAGCCGTTGCCTAGCCACACTTTTAGTTTGCAATACTGTCTTGGAAATACTGTATCCTTCAGAATTATTTTGTAGCCAGGCCTTATCCAGCCAACATTGTTGAGGACCAAAATATTTAGGTGACAGAACTGACAGTTGGGAAAAATGGGAGAAGTTAACAGACAAGCATTTCGAGATGGTCCTCAAGGTCTTCCAATAACCCATCCATCCATCTATCCATCCTTCTTTCCTTCCTTCGCTTCCTGTCTTGCTGAGGACCAAAGGCAGGGCCGTGTGCGTGCTAGCTAGGCACACTGCCACTGAAGTACAACGCCAACCTCTTGAAACTTCTCCTTTGAGTCAAAGTCTCTTACCCAAGCTGGCCTTGAACTTTGGACTCTTCTGCTTCAGCCTCCTGAGTAGCTGTGATTACAGATTTGTGCCACCACACCTGGCTTTGCCCCTCATCTTAAAATTCAACTCCATATTGCATACTAGCAAATAATACCTGTACTCATTTTAACCTAAAAATGCATGCTCCAAAATCTTCGAGAATGACAGAGGCCAGGAGGTTGTGCCATGCTTACCTCTGTATGAATAGCTTGTACAGATTTTTTTACTTCTCTAGGAAACAGACACAGAGAAGTGAAATGATTTGTACAGAGTTGTCAGAAAGGCAGCCTTGTACCACGAGCACAGACCCAGACCACACCGTTCTTTCTAAAGCAAAGTTTTCAAACATCCACCATGGGAGCCCCCCGAGGGCCTGCAACAAGTGACCGTTCACAGGTCTCATGACCGGACACCACCACAGGTGGCATCTGGCCGGAGGGCTGTGTAGCATTCACTGGCAACAAGATCTGTGATACGCAGAGCCAATTTCAGGTAGATACGTAACAGGGATCCAGAGACATCTGAACATACGTCCTAATGGAAAAAAAGAGAAGACTAAGAGACTTTAACTTTGGAGGCAAAATGAAAATAGCAATAGACAGTAATTCTCCAACCCAGAATTTAAAAGGAAGGTGACACAGAACATATCCAACTGGTACAGGGAGGAGACTCCCTTCTGGAGCTGGAGCCTCGGTTAGACTGCCAGCAAGGGAAACTTCCCAAGAAAGCAGAGTCTGGCAAAGGACAGAAAGGGACAGGTGCAGAACAAACCTGCGCCACTGCCTGCGTCTCTGGGGAGCTCCTGGCGATCGCTGGCGTTACTCATTCACCCGCGAACACGCACAGGGCTCCCCCTACATGCCAGGCATCAAGCTAGTGGGAAGACTCCAGTACAGGTCTGTCACAGCCTTACCCCTCCCAAACTCAGTCTGGTAGGGACTACTTCTAGTGGCGTAAGCCCTCTTCTGGGGCACTGCAGGGTGACACGGGAACGCTCCATAGGCACCTGCATCCCAGGTGGTCAGGGAATGCTCCTGGAGCAGAGCAAAAGCAGCAACTCAGCAGATGAGGGAGAGGCAGGGGTGTGTAAGGAGAGGGCTCCAGCCCGGGCACGGGCGTATGGAGGACAGGGAGTGTGCGGGGGACAGGAAGCACGGACGGCCTGGAGAGCAGGGCGCAGTGCTGCAAGAGCGAGCTGAAGGTGGGGAGGGGTGGGCAGAGGGGCTGGCGGAAGACACTCAGGAGGCTGGGCGAGGAGCAGCCAGCCGGACCGCCCTACTGACTGGTGGCCTCCTGGAGCAGGCTCGGCCAGGAGGGCTGCGCTTCTTCCCCGGTGACAACACTTAGGCTTCTGGCCTACAAAGCTTGACTGCACTGGTTCACAGGGATGCTGATCAATCATAGTTTGGTCTTTTCAAAAAAATTTTCACCACTCAACCCACTCTGGCTTCCCCCCCCCATTTCTTCTTAGAAGAGCCCTACAAATACATTTTTTAAAGAGAAAGAAGTGGAGAGCACATTTAACATACATTTACACGTACCACACTTCCTCATCTCCAGTGATTACTTAACTGGATTTTAAACATGTGAAGCAACCTCCCATGGCCCAGGAAGGAATCTTAAGAGCTAAGAGTCTGCAGAATCGGATCTAATTCCAGTGGATTTTGCAGAGTACCATACTAACTCTTCAACATCTATTTTAGGCCTACCTTCCTAAACCTAGCTTCTAAACACAATTAACAACTGAAGACTCAAAGCAACTAATACATGATTCCTATCCTAATTTTAAAATTAATGATCATCTAATTCCATCAAAAATGGTGTCAATGTCTAATTTAGTTGTGTACAATGTCTTAGTATTTTCATGGTGGTCTTTTTAGTCTAAATTAGGATTCCCCATAAGTTCTACACTCTGCCATTAATTATCTTTAGAATTTTTATCCTGTAAGAGTCTCTTCCATTTGTCTTGCTCTTTTATGTCTTCCAACTTATAGTTACTACAGAAACTGAGTTGTCTACCATTAGCCAAAGTCTGAATTTGCTGACTATGAACATATTTCTCTGGTCTTTTATGCTTTTCATAAACTTGCTTTTCCAGAGGACTGATCAGATTCAGAGTTGATCTGTGGAGGGGGACAAGAGTAGCTCACACATGAGGCTGGAGTCTCCCACCCTGATGCACACCTTTGTCTCTTTCTGTGGGGTTAGCTGCCTCTGATGATTAATGCCAGATCCATTCACTCCTTAGTTTTTGAGAAATGGTGACATGCTACGCTGTGTTTTTACAAAGGAAGCCCTCAGGGGTGAGTGAAGTGTATGTGGCTATTTGCTCTGAAATAACCTCCAAGACTGCTACGTTTATTGAATTTGCACCTCTGAATAATTTTTCTGCTTCTCCTGTAACAATAAACACATGCTGATGTCTTTAGTGTATTCTTTTGTGTCCTTGACAGCTCGTTTATATTTCTGATCTGCTACTTGTAATCTGCTCTATCAGATAGATCAGGCAAATTCAGCTCACTGTGATGACACAAGCCAAGTAACGGCTGGAGGGCTCTCCGTTACAGCGCAGGTCTTCATACTCGGGTTTAGTCAGTGACGTCTGCATTCCTGGCTACAAAATGATTATTCAAGGTTAACTGGCTCCTAGAATGACTCAGTTTTTCCTATGTAAACTTCTCAGTTCCTAGGGAGTCACAATACCATGTTACTTCAAGGTTTATCTCTGTATCCACTGTAGAAATCCTTCTTTGTTCTAGGATAGTGCCTAGCACAAAAAAGCGGGTATTAGATAGAAGAGCTAGTGAAAAATGAATGGGTAACAACCTCTACATTTATCTCTCTGCGTACAAATTACCTTGCACAGTGACACTGGGCAGGTTTTCCAAAGGCCCTACTTACAAGGGGCCGCTGCCGGCGCCCCAGCATCCCACGGGCCTCCCACCTCCTCTTCTCCCTCCATCAGGAGCCCTCTGGGCTTTCCGCCCTCCTCCTTGTCTCTATGCTGGAGCACCTGCTATGGAACAATCACACTTACTCCTCTTGTTGCCTTTGAATTTCATACATCTGTGCTTTAAAACACACAGAGTCCCATTTTCTTCAATATATTTTTATAACTTCAGTCTCTATTGCTATTGCGCTTTTCTACATTATCATAATAAGATGCTTCCTTGAGAAAATGATGTTTCTTTGTTCCACAACCCAGACACCAAGTGTGGCAGTAAATGCAGGTGAGTGTTCACAGGGAGGGAAGCTGCAGTCAGTAAGCTCCAACCTCCTGAGCTGTGCCGTGAGGCTAAAATACGTTCCAGACAGCCCAGAGTCTAAAAAACACAAATAATGCAGTCTAAATATTAAAAAATCAATGCTAATTCACATGGAAATGGTAATACTTACATTTAGTAAGTAAAACATGATTTGGTAAAAAGTGTTAAAATTAATTTTACCCATATCTTACTACTTTTTAAAACTCTGGCTAGTATAGAAAATATAAAACTAAATATGGTTTCCACTATAGTTCTATTGCACAGTACTAATTTAGATAAAGGATATAAAAGAAACTTTACAAGACATCGAGTAGTTTCCCACCCTCAAACTTCTAAGTGTTCACTCAAAAAGGATGGGGCTTCCCATCCATAGGAGAGAGCGAAGGCTTTTGCATGAATCTGATAGACAGCACACTTGAAAAGCCCAGGGCACGTGCAGATGTAACCAGTTACCCATCGTGACTGTAGCCCAGTGCTCTGTTCTTGTTTATTCTACCACTACCCAAGCAGGGAGCTTGCAGGGGAGCTCAGTTGAATAAGCGCCTGCTTGGGCAAACCCAGTCAGGCGCCGGCCCCGTCTCCACGTGCCTCACCAGACCTGCACTTAAGGCAGCCTGAGCCAGCACCCCCCCCCAAAAAAAAAAATCCTGCAACTACCCAAGCAGCTTTCAGAGGCCACTACCTCAGGGAGAAGCTTCAGAGCTAGCTCCCAAGTAGCAGCTTCCCTCGTCAAGCCTAAGAAACTGCAGACCTCCATGGTCTGGGATGTGTATGCCAGTTCGGCACCTGAGAAACTCCAGAACAGAACTGTTCTGGGGCAAGAACCGCAAAGAGCTAGCATCTGGGACACGCAGAGAGGCCCGAGCAGTGCAGCCAGGGAGCCTGGCTTCTGGCGGCCGGACCGCACTCCCTCTCGCCCTGCCCGGGACGCCTCAGCTGGCCTGGGCAAGTCCTCGAGTGCCGCGCGCCTCAGCCTCACCGTGTAAGTACGGGAACACACAATGCACTTCCTCTTAAAAGTTTTAATGGTTAAATGAGGCAACACACAGAAGAGGGGTGAAACAGTGCTGAGCCTAAAACGAGAGCTCAATGATCAGCGTCTCAGTGGTGTGCGCGAGGACAGTGACAGCCACAACCCAAAGAAGCCAAATCGGGATCCCAACCTTTAGGAGCCGAGCAGCAGAGCCAAGGGCAGACAGCGAAGCTCCACCTGCGCGTACAGCCGCTGCACACCGCACCCAGCACGGACTCTCGCAAGGGCACAGACCCCCCCACCCCACCCCCAGCTGTGCGTGTGAAGGACCCAGCTGCACTCTCCTCTGAATCACCCTGAAGCCCCCACCCCTCAATCTGTGAAGAGTCTCTACCACGAAGCTGGCCCTGGAGCCAAAAAGGCTGGGGACCACCACTCTAAATTGGGTTGCATTCTCTGAATGAACCTGTATCGCCCCCAGAATTAGACAGTTGGGGATCGTAGAACTCAGCTGCCAGTCCTGGTTGGCCACTTTCTATGAAGGTTACATTACTTCAAAAGCAAATACCCCAAATTAATAAAGCCTACACATTCAAATCTTAGACACAGAAACACAGGCTAAGCCTTTACACTCGGAAGGCTCGAAACATACCCGAAGCATCGCACAAGCGCTACAATGTCCTTACGCTCCGTCCACATCACTGCAGCACCGCACACCCTCGCACACCCTCACCCCCTGCGCCACGCCCTCCGGGAGAGGCCTCCAGGTCTCTGCCTGGCTGCATGTTCATGCAGCTAGGTTGACAACTGACACAGCAGCGATCTCCACAAACGCTTAAGAGCGCATGGAAATGTATCTACGAGTCCACTCGGAGGTGGCTCAAGGAAATCCTCAGTCTCTCCCGAGACTGAACTGCCTCAGACTGAATCGAGAAAATACTAACTGGTGGTCTGGGAGGTAAAAGTGACAATCATTTTTTAAAAACAAATTCCTTTTCCCTATTTATTATGATCACTTCTCTCTGCCATGCCAAAAATATATATAATTAGCAGCACGAGTGAGTAGTTAGCGAGTGACCAGGTGGTATGGATGGGAAACACGGCCTAAGGACGAGGTACACAAGAACCAGCAGGGAGGATGCCAGTGCCACCAGGTTATGTCGCTGTAGGAACGCAACAAGCTGCACGTACAAGTATGGATAGAAACAACAGTAACAGACTTCTCGCTGCTGTGTCACACCGCAGAGCTGCCCGAGGCTTCTGCACGGAGAGCAGCCCACAGCCCCGGTAACCCCACCGCATGGAGACTCACCTGTAACAGACACCATCAGTGCAGGGGCTGTGAGCCCTGACGACGACAAAAACATGCTGAAAGTGGGATCTAATGTTTTTTGGGCTGAATGGCTGTGCTCCAGGCTCTTGGAAAACAATTGTCACAATGTCATTTCCAATGTGCCGCTTCCTTAGGAGCTGAAACAAAAAATAACCAAGATAAATCGTGCGTTTGTGACTCTCCCAGTTCTCCTGCACAACTTCTTGCTAATCACTACAAACAAGGAGAGGTAACCCACACCACTGCCGTCAACGTTTTGGCCTGTCTTAGCATTCTTTCCAAGAAAGAATATGGACATGAATTATTCTGAAATCTGCACAGAAATACAGCCGCTCAAATACTACACCTGACTGACCGAGACCAGGCTTCTGACGCCACGTTCTGGCATTGCCACCCACGCTCGGGTTCTGCAGCAATCTCACTCCACTTTCACTTAAGAAAGAAACTTGCCGGGGGGGAGACTTCTAGAAATGAGACCAACTGAAATAATTTCAGTGCGCTTTATGTTCTGGCTTAGCTGGCTTTATTAAAGTGTTTTCTGATAGACTTTTTCTGACACAAGCTGGGAATGTAAGCATTAATAATATTCCACAATGTAGTAAAGATTTAAAGACAGGTTAAATTTCAAGTTTTAACAGCTTCTTTAATTACAATGAAAGCTGCTTAAGAACACTGTCTGTTTCATCAAATGGTTTTTCATATAGCTGTTTTCCATGTTAGGGTACCTAAAGCAGGCTAGGTCAGCATCTTTTCAGGAAGGGTTTATAACACGGTTTAATATCTACAGAAAAACTGAACAAAATTTTTCATTCCTCACATTTTATGGAAATTCTTTAAAAAGAAAAACTACAAATGGCATAAACCATCCATTGTAACACTTTTTGAATTTTTCCCCCCAATGACAAATTATGAATCAGTAAAACCAGTGACCTAGTATTGGCAGGCCAGCTAGCTGGGAGAAACTGCGGCCTCTTAGAGTAGGATTGACAATTGGGAATTAGAATGTTTGGAAATGCAGGTTTTTTTTGGTCTCTGTTTTCATTTTTTAATGTATTTAGTACAGGGTCTCACTACTTAGATTGGGACTGGGAATAATCCCCCTGTTTATAGCCTCCCAAGTGCTGGGATTATAGGCACATGCCACTATGCCCAGTCTCAATCCTGTCTCAGTGTGCTCAACGGGCAGGGCCAGCAATGCAGGGCCAGGGATCAAACCCTCAGCCCCTGCATCTGTCTCCTCAGGTGCTTTAATCTGCCAAGCTATCTGGCCGGCCCTGGAAGTGTAGTTTTAACCTCAGGAATTTGAAGCATCCCAATTTATCTTCCAATGAAGCAGCCTATTTAATTTCTAAACATAACATACAAGCAGATGTTATAGAGACAAAGGTAGGCCTGAATCAACTACTACAAAGACATCTCAATAATGAAGAATTATTGGGGCCGGGGAGATGGCTCAGTAGACTAAGTGCTGCCTGGCAAGTGTAAAGGCCTGCTTCAATCCCCAGTTCCACCAAAAAAAAAAAAAAAAAAAAAGTCATTAATATACTCAGGATCTTGGGCATATCAGAAGTAAATAGTGCGTATCTATGTATTATGTATCATTCTTGCACAGATAACATCTTGCTCTTTCTTTTCTTTTGAGACAGGGTCTCCCTATGCCGTTCAGGCTGGTCTCGAACACAGGCTGACCTCATACTCACAGGGCTCATCCTGCCTCAGCCTCCTGAGTGCTGGGATTACAGGTGGGCACCACCAGGCCCAGTTCAGATAACATCTTTTTCATGTAATGTCACTCTTTCAATATGTCTGATAAGTTAATGTCTTAACAAAGAACTCAACAGAAACAAATCTATTTATATGTCTTATGTTATATAATAAAAAATGGTATGTATTTTAAAATACTAATTTTAAAGCTTTTATTTTATTTATTTGGTACAGGGTCTTGCTAAACAGCAGCTCAGACTTGCGGTGATCGCCACCGCAGCCTCTCCGGTGCTGGATTACAGGCGTGTGCCATCACACTCAGTCCTAGTGGCTAGCACAGAGCGCCCAGGGCTCCAGGCTGCGGAGTACGCCGCAGTGCGGAGCAAACTCAGGCCCTTGAGCTTAGCAGGCAGGCACTGAGACTCCTGGCCTATCTCCCCCGCCCAAGGTTGTATGAATTTTTAAAATGCAAGCACAAAAGATTTAAAAGATATGTTATTTCTATTTTTTCTGGGAATAATCATCTAAAAGAAGAAATTAAATTCATGAGCTAGAGAATAAAATTTTCTTAATGTAGCAATACTGATTTCTTTGCTATTCTGATTAGTACCATAACATTTCTGCCTTAAATGGACCCCCAAAATTAACAAATTTAAATAGCTGTCCACTTAAATAACAATTCCTTCTACGCAGGACTCCAACTCAGTTAAGAAATAATCCAATCTTGTTCTTAAACATTCTACCCTGTCATATTTTACCTTTTTCTTCTGAGTAATAAGGTAGAATGAGCTTTGATCTTCCTTTAAAGATCATTTGTTAAAATTCTTAATTCTTTTGTCTATTCACCAGTTAAGATAGGAATCTAATACACCCTTCTGAGCATGGTGCTTTTCTCTCAGAGCGATCTAGAACTCAGAGTTTGCAAAACGCCAAGTGTCAAAGCAGAGATAAGAATCTGCCTTACGGAGGTCTTCAGATTCAAAGCTGACTCGCTAGCTTCCTACTGTTCTTTACATTAGTGATCATGAAAGGCAAAATTCTGTCACCTGGATTTATAACTTAATCAAAGCTAAAGTGACAAAATGTTAGTGTTTGGTTTAATTTTAGTAAAGAGGATGAGATTTATGCTGCAGCTGGCCCATGTTCCATTAGACTAACAACTGATGCAAACAAAAATCTGTATCTATTCTAAGGCTAGAAGTAAAACTGGCCTGCTCCTTCCGGTAATCGCTAGGAAAAGTTTGCTGGTTCATGTTCTTAATTTTCAGTTTGGTATCACTTATTTTGAAATGTAACAACTATCACACAGTCTCTAAAACAATACTGTCAAAATCATTTTGCTCTGTAACAATCTGCCACCTCTTAATTTTCACATTTTGCTATCTCTTTTTTTGTTTGTTTGTTTGGTTTTTTGGCAGAACTGGGGATTGAACTCAGGCCCTTGAGCTTGTCGGGCAAGCACTTATTCTACTGAGCTATCTCCCCGGCCTCTATCTCATGTTTTAATACTACTTCAGTGTACTGTACTTCTAGACATTTTGTACAACAAAAAAATTTCATAATCAACAACAGTCATCACACTGGGTACCATTACATTAGAGAGGCACTTGTAAGATACGCACAAAGGAGGGCCGGCGAGATAGCTCAGTGGACTGAGTGCCTGCTTAGGCAAGCACAGGGACTGGGGTTTGATCCCAGGTACCACATGCCACCATGCCCGCGCTCAGGATGTGCTGAGCCAGCCACTGCATCTGGGCATAGTGGTGCACACCTATAATCCCAGCCCTGGGGAGGCTGAAAACAGAAGGATCACTGAGTCCGAGCTGCACAGTGCGACCCTGTACCAAATACATTGAAAAAAAAATGTACACAGTTGTTCAAGTTCCTTGTTCTCTCCTGATAAAAGTCTTAAGAAAGAACATTAATCTGAGATTCTCCTGACAGTTCCTGTGAGCCTTCTCCAAGGTGGCGCACTGACTCCTTGTCAGTGCCGGATGGAACGCGAGCACACGTCCGCTCTGGGCATCTCCGCCTGCAGAGTTCCTGCAGCCCCGCAGCCACCTCGTCATCAGGATTCTAACTTGTTCTCTTTAGATTTCAGAGATGCCTCCGTCTCCATGGTGAAGAGCAAGTGACGACTGCACGAGGCCGTCCAGCCGGCGGCTGGCCCAGCAGCCACGTCTCTTCATCTCGTCAGCTCATCTGCGGTTCCTTACTCTCTCGGAGCACAAGCTTCCTGCTGCCGGGACAGGTGCAACACCGAGTTCTGGTTTCCGATTTTACAAACTCGCCACCTCGGCTTCTCTGGAAAGTGAAGTAAGGGGAGCAGACACACACGGCTCGAGGCCCTTACCTGCTGCTTGTTGTTGGGCGTATACGGCAGCATGGTGGACACGTGGAACATAATCTCATAGTCCTTGTATGTCGTATACAGAGAATGGGTTCCAGTAGAGTCGGCTACAGATAGAAAAGACGCAACAACCAGGTGACTGCGTGATGAGGAAAGAAAGCTCGTTAAGAGAAATGGCTAAAAAAAGAAAACATGATTTTGAAACAAAGCACCTCGGCGGCCCGGTGAGGCCGGTGGAGTGGGTCTTTCCGCAGAACACTCGTGAATGCGTGATTATATAGAATTTCAAAAAATATACTGAAAAATACAATAATCAAGTAATTTTTAAAACGCTATGTATAAGATTTATGAGATGCTGCAAATGATATCTTCTGTAATTCTGAAGCAATGGTGAATACAAGCAATATCTGAGATGCCTTTAAAAATAATGTATGAAAATATCTTTTTTCTGTTGGCAATACAGGCACAGATTATGCCACTGTGATATGTCTACATTGGAAGGAACTTATAAACTCAGGATTTAAAAAAAAAAAGGTTTAGTGCCAGGGAGATGGCTCAGTGGAATAAGCGCTTCCCTGGCAAGCGCAAGGGCCTGAGTTC
>NDGN011319494.1:0-12456 GCA_002564285.1 Tympanoctomys barrerae | reverse complement strand
CCAAGACCCAGGCATACTTGAAGGAACCCTTCCCCATCTCAGCAGCCTCCTTCTCAAATTTTTTCAGTGGTTATTTTGTCAATGCCAAAATCCTCAATAAGATACTGGAAAGCAAAGTTTAGCAAATCATCATGACAGTTATACACCATGCCCAAGTAGGATTCGTTCCAGGGAATCATAAATAGTTCAACACACACACACACACAAAAACAATAAATGCAATACATCATACCAACAGAACCAAAGATAAAAACCACATGGTCATCTCAATAGACACAGAGAAGGCATTGAACAAAGTCCAATCCCCATTCTTGATAAAAACCCTACAGAAAATTAGAACAGTTGGTCCTTAACTCAATCTGATAAAAGCTATCTCTAACAGACAAACAGCCAGCTTCATATCATAAATGGTCAATCTGATTTGCCCTCTAAAATTAGGAACAAGACAAGGTTGTCCATTATCACCATTGCTATTCAATACAGTTCTGGAACTACTAACCCGAGCCATGCAGCAGAATGAAAGAAAAGCAAGAAGGATAGGAAAGGAATAAGTTAATTATCATTATTTGTTGATAACATGATACTCTACATACTCTCCCTAACTCCACTAAAAGGGGTTGTAAATTTAATTATGAAATTCGCAGGGCTGGCCAAATAGTTCAGCGAATTAAAGCATCTGCAAACAGGTGCTCCCTGGGGGTGAAGACATCTCTTATGTCTTCAAGAGTTCTATCTATTCCCTCTCCTAACAGATTTAGTATTTCTGCTTTCATATTTAGGTCTTCAACCCAGTTTGATTTTACTTCAGTGCACGGTGAGACAAGGGTCTCATTTTAGTCTTCGTCATATGGAAAGCCAGTTTTTCCAGCACCATTTATTAAAGAGGTTGGCTGTCTTGATTGCAATTCAGACACCTGCAATCCCAGCTCTTGGGAGGTAAACACAGGTGGATCATGACAAGCCCAATCTAGTAGTGAGACCCTGAACACTCTGTAGACCCTTCCTCAAAAATGCAGAAAAAATTAAATAAAATAAATAAAAATAAGGAAACTCACCATCATTAGCTAGATACATAGTCAACACCTCAAAATTAACAGAATTCCTATTCACAAATAACTCACTGAAAGAAAAATGAGGGAAGTCATACCTTTCACAGTACTGTTGAAAACAATGAAATATTTAGGAATTGATATAACACAGAAAGTAAAAGATCTCTACACTGAAAACTACAGTATTTTGAAAAAAGGAAGTCAAAGAGTATACCAGAAATGGAAAGATACCCCCTTGTTCTTAGGTAAAAAGAACTGACAAAGTGAAAATGGCCATATTCCCAAATTTGTTATAAGATTTAATATAATCCCTGTCAAAATCCTAACAGCATTCAACACTGAGTTAGGAAAAAAAACCTAAAATTCATTTGGACAAGTAGACCTAAAATAGCAAAAACAATTCTAGGCAACAGAAGTAAGGCAATGCCATCACGATCTGTGACTTAAAATTATTCTACAATTCTACATTTTAGGCAATGTTTAAGTAATAAGAACAGCATGTTCCTGGCATAAAAACATACCTGAGGATCAATAAACTAGATTAGATGACACCAAAACAACTCCAAACACAATCAGCTACTTTCTCTTCAATGAAATAGCTAAACAACTTCACTGGACCACAGACAACCTCTTTAACAAATGGTGCTGGAAAAACTGGCTTTCCATATGCCAAAGACTAAAATGAGATCCTTGTGGCACCATGCACTGAAGTAAAATCAAACTGGATTGAAGACCTAAAATTAAAGCAGAAGTATGAAATCTGTTGAAAGAGGGAATAGGTAGAACTCTTGAAGACATAAGCAAATGCAAAGACCTTATGAGCAAAACTCCAACTTCATGGAAACATTGAAAAGAATCAATAACTGAGACCTCAACTTCTTGAAAGCTTTTGCACAGCATAAGAAATCACTAACAAAGTGAAAAAGAGACAACCCACAGAGTACAAAAAATTTTTCTAGCTATTCCTCAGACAAAGGACTAATATCTAAACATAAAAATAAGTTTAAATAGGAATCAGGCCTCTCAAATTTAAAGACCCAATCTAAAATGAGCGTATCAAATGAGTAGACAATTCCCAGGTGAAGTACAAATAGAAAAAAAAAATATATATATATATATGAAAAAAAATGTTTGATATCACTGGTCACTCAAGAGATGCAAATTAAAAGAATGCTGAGATTCTATCTCACTCCAGAAAGAATGGCAATTATCAAGAAATCAATGAATAACAAATGCTGGAAGGGCTCTGGGGGAAAACCCTTCTGCATTGTTGGCGGGAGTGCAGACTGGTGCAATCAGTGTGGAAAGAAGGGTGGAGATTCCACAAAAACAAAAACTAGATGTTCCATCTGACCTAGCTATTCCCCTTCTTGGTATCTTCTCAAATGATTAAGAGCATGTACCGCAGCAACAGATGCACATCTATGTTTGCAGTTACGGTAGTGTCTAAATCTTGGAAATGGCCAAAATGTCCATCAACTGATGAATGGACAAAGATGTTGGGTTTTTTTATATACCATGAAGTACTTTCCAGCCACAAAAGGCATAAACTTGAAGCACTTATAGGTAAATGGCTGTCCCTTGAGACAATATTCTTAAGTGATATAAATCAGGCACACGTGTAAATACCATGCCATTTCTCTGGTGTGAGAAATTGAAAATGTTGACAAGGACCAAATATATAATAGATGTTGCACAATAATGAAAAATATGTTCAAATAAATGGATAACTAGGGAGTGGGAAGGAGGAAGGAAGGAAGGGAGGAATTAAGGAAAGAAGAGAAAAGAAAAAACAAGAAAAGAAGAAAAATGGAAACAAAGCTTTTGCAGATAAGGAAGGGAATAAGAGTTGAAGGGTGGAAGGGAGAATGGGGGAAAAAAAGAAGAATCAAGATATATTAGGTACAGGGCTGGCCAGATAGCTCAGCAGACTAAAGTTCCTGCTTAGGCAGATGCAGGGGCCCGGGGTTCGATCCCCAATGTGTTGTGCAGGCTCTGACCCCGGGTGTGCTGAGACTGGGCATGGTAGCACTGAGACTGGGCATGGTAGCACACGCCTGTAATCCCAGTGCTTGGAAGGCTGAAAGCAGGAGGATCACTATGAGTCTGAGCTGTATAGTGAGACCCTGTAGACTCTGTATTAAATACATCAAAAAAAATAAAAGACATACCATGTATAGGTACAAATTCCCTACAATGAGCATGCTCTTTAAGTGATCTAAACTATAATCAATAAACTCAAAAATAAAAACCATATTGTATTATACTTATATTCAAATGTATCTTATTTACTTATTTTTCTTTTACATAACAATACCAAAACACAATAATCTGTAATTATGATGACACAAGCAGACTTATCAAAATTAAGTTTTGAATTTTTTTTCTCTAGTTTAATCCTTTCCTTTTAGCACTACAATGCTGTTTCCAAACTTCATGTTACTTTTCTGAAGTTTTACCTAAAAAGTAATATACAATTTTACTTCCAATAATAGCTTTGAACTCTGTTTTCCTTTCAGGGTCAATTCCCCAAATTCTTGGGTGTGTACAGTTGCTTGTTGAGCACTATCTGTCTGTAACTTTGCTTAGGAAACAACTATGTGAATAAGTTTAATACAATTTTGATGTAAGGGAACACCTTTGTTATGAACAGATGCACAGCAGCACTTACACCACTGTTGTTGTCAAAACAGACAAAACTACATTACTGTCTCAGTTACCTTCCTCTCATTGCTACAGCAAATTCTTGAAGACAAATCTAAAGTGGAATTTTAGACTATCAGTACTTGCTTGTTGCTTGTGTGCTATCTGATCAGATCAAGTTTCTTCTTTCTCACAGGTGGTAGCGGGAAGACTCTCCTCCCAACTCTTTACTGACTTGTCCTCTACTTTCAATTCTTTGTTGTCCTTAGCTCATCTAACTTACAGAAAAATCCACCATATATTAAAGGAATTTTTTTTTTCCCAGAAGTTGAGTTAGTTCACCAACCAAGGAACGCTGGGCACCACCCAAGTTACTACTAAATCTTGGCGAAGGTGGGAGATTTCTAGAATTTGCTTCCTTGTGTCAGGCAGCAGTATAGGTAAGAACAAGAGTTTGAACCTCAGATTCATCCGCAGGTGTGGTAGATCAGACATTTTATTTAAAAATGTGTTGCACATCAGTTTCCAGAAAATAATCTCCAAAGCCTGACTCTGAATTCCTCTGTGTCCCTTGACCATGAAGCATTAACAACAAACAGGACACATTCGTACATCCTCTAATGGATCATGATTTTATACAGAGAGTGAGTATTCAGACTTAAAAACAGTTAAACTAACCAGGCTTTAGGGTAAAGACAAACACTTGCTTAGATTGTTAAGCACTATCTGTACATAATTTTGCTCAGGAAACAACTATGTAAATAAGTTTAATATAGCTTTGACTTAGGGGAACACCTTTGTTATGAGTAAAAGCACAGCAGCACTAAACCACTGCTCTTGCCAAAACAAACAAAACCACATTATTGTCTCAGTTATTTTTCTCTCATTGGCTGGGACAAATACCCGACACCCAAGGTGAAGGAAGGAACAGTTTATTCAGCTCATAGTCAGTGGAGGTTTTAGTCCATACTCAGCTAGCTCCAAGGCAGAGTGGCACATGGCAGAGGGCAGCAGTTCATGGAGGCAGAAAAGAGCGAAGAGGAGAGGGAGGGGCAGCAGCTGCTGCAGCTAGCGAGCCTCTCTCCCCTCCTTACGTTTGTGTGCAGATTACCCACCCCAGGGCGGGTGTGGCCCTCACACCCATAATCCCAGCGTTGGATCAAGAATTAATCACAAACTCTAGAACCTGCCTCATGACTGCAAAAGGCTTTCCAGGGGACAGCGAGACACAAACCAAAACAATTATTTATTTTAAAATGTAGATTTCTAGTAGTCCTTCAAAAGTTTCTTTTACTTCAGTTTTTAAAAAAAAACATTTATTTATTTATTTATTTGGTACAGGGTCTTGCTACACAGCTCAGACTCATAGTGATCCTCCTATCTCAGTCTCCTGAGCACTGGAATTGTAGGCATGTGCCACTTTTAGTGGACAGCTTGCTAGGTCCTTGTGCTTGCCAGGAAGGTGCTTAGACCACCGATCTATCTCCCCAGCCTTTTCATTTTTAATTTAGTAAGAAAATCATGGAAATTATATCTAAAACAATGTCCAAGCATTATTTTTGTGTAGGCTTAGTTCTAGATGATAGGGACAGAGACAGAGATAGAGATTTTTTCATTCATTCATCTGCTCAAAGACAACAGAGGGTCTGCTGTTGTTTATGCCTTGCTAAGCATGAGGAAGAATGTGAAAAGCAGCCTGAGTAGCACATGTGTGCTGCAGGACATGGGTTTACATAATAACTAAATACAAAGTGCATGCTACACTGAGTGACAATGTAGGGTCCGGGTGGCATTGTTCCCTCGTATTAGAGAGTGTTGTGTAGCGCTGCTGGTGAAACTATGGCTCATAGGCCACAGTGGGCTGTTTGTATCTTTGAAAGTTCTAAAAGGTTCACCATTGCTGTTCTAGAAACTGCAGGCAAACAGCTTGATAGAAGGCAGTGTTTCTAGGCCTATAATTATCTAACAGGTTGAACAAGAAATAGTGTGGCACTCAGCAAAATGGGCTGTCTGGTTCCCATCGGAATCTTACTAAGATGGCGTCAGATGTAGCGTGACAGCAAGACCGTAACTAAAGTCACTTGTTGATGTGGCTGTGATTTGCAAATTAACCATCTGATGAAGTGACCAAGTGTGATCCCTAAGAGTTTCATATTAGTTTCACTTCTTGATATAAGTTATAGATTGAGTTATGGATTGGCATTTTAAAAAAGTTTAAAGAAGTTATTTATCTTTAATTTCTGCAACCCTCATGCCAGAAATTGTGAAACATTTAGTTTGCTTAGTCATGGCTAGGAGAAAACCAGCATGGACTCTAAGGGCCTGGGATGTAGTATTTAGCCAGCAGCTAGGAAGATACTTTGGCAGTCTAAGTGCCTGCCTGGCAATTGCAAGGACCCAGGTTCGATCCCTCGTACTGCATACCATGCTGGCCACTGAAAATGGATATGATGGTGCACATCTCTAACCCCAGCACTGGGTAGCCTGAGAGAGAAGGATCACTCTGAGTCTGAGCAGTGTATTGAGACCATGTACCAAATAAGTAAATAACAGATTTTTAAAACATAAAATAAAAAGAAATATTTATCCAGCAATGTAAAAACTTAGTTAATATTTGCCTCCAACATTTATATAGTAATGATGAGGATAACAGGTGATTACCATTAGAGCTGTATAAATATTAATGATATTTACTTATTTATTTATCCTAAAGAGAATCAGAAAATAATAGCTAAGACATCAGAAATGTTACAGAATTAAAAACAAGATGATAGCTATTCAACAATGGTTGTTACATTGCATGTTGCTGTCTTTAATGTAGTTGCTCATATTATAGATATAACTGTATAATATTGATCAAAGTAAAAATTCTAAACATTCATTTCTGCCTTCAGTAATGATAGAAATAAGTAGTACAATCGTTCTACCCTGTGCATATACTTACATGAATTTCCCCCTTCCTTTTCTGCCTTTCCCTCATACCAATTTTTTGTTCTTTACATTTAGTTTCTTTCCCTTTCACAGTATCTATTGTACCGTTCAGATTTTATTTTAACTCTTTCAGGTTCTTGTACAAGGGAGACAATGTGATGTTTCCAAATGTGAGTCTGATTTATTTCACTTATGAGTGTAGCCTCTAGTTGCATCCATAAACGATGGTTTTAAAACATGCAAGGGTCATTTTAAGGGAAGAAGACAAATCCAAAATGGAAGTTGAGACTATCAAGAGGCACCTTAATGACACATGGATAACAATTCTTGTGCTTGACTCAGTTGTCCAAGACTCGGGTGTTCTTCATTGTCTGAGGCCCTTTCCTTCCAGTTCTTCTCAGCGTGGAATTTGACACCACCCACCCAGCCATACTGGCTCTGTGTGTACTCCTACTTACCCATCTCACCTACCATTTGCTTGAATAAGGCTCCTACTCGGTCTAAACTTTCTGCCTAAAAAACCACTATCAGCCTTCCCTTTTCTTGACTTTTGCTGCCTACAACATAGACCCTTATCCCTAAACCGAGATGAAGTAAGTGTATGGAGGGCAAACTAAGATGCTTCCTCTTCAATGAAGTAAAATTGACTCAGATACTACAGCCTTGCCCTTGACTAGACATTGTGCAGCTTACCAAAAACCTAGAAGGTCACTACAAGAATGCCACCTAAAATTAATAACGGAGCACCCAAATACCAGGTTACTGGGACCCCAGGCATAGTTGGGCTGAAGGAAAAGGAAGGAAATAGGGACCAAGCAGAATAAAGAAGAACAAAGAAGCCAGTGGGTGCAGCTAGCTGTGTGTGTGTGTGTGTGTGTGTGTGTGTGTGTGTGTGTGTTCAGAGAGAAAATACTGTGTAGAGGATCACTGGCGAACTCATGCTAGTGGATAGCAAATTCAGACTTGGTTTCCATGGAGATTGCTATTTGTTTTTCATGTTTGCTTGCTCTGCGTTGTTTTTCATAACACTTCTACCAAGACACAATTCACATACTATGCAACTCGCCCTCTGAAAGTGTACAAATCAATTTCTGTTGTATATTCACTGATGTATACAAATATCATCCCAATTTAGGAATATTTTCATTGCCTTCCAAAGAAATACCTTACCCTTCAGCTATCACTTCCCTGAATCTCTACTGTGACTACTTTAAGCAGGCATAAGTGTACTTTCTTTCTCCGTAGGTTTGCCTATTATGTACTGTCTTAGTTATTCTTTTTTTCTTTTCGTTTCTTTTCATTTTGTGCAGGGTCTCACTACAGCTTGAACTCAGAGTGATCCTGCTGTTTTCTGTCTCCCTAGTGCTGGGATTACAGACATGCGCCACCATGTCTGGACTCCAATGCCAGCTCAGCATGCGCAGGGGCACGGCTGGCACAGCATGCTGTGCCAGGGATTGAAACCTGGCCCCTGCGCTTGCCTAAGCAAGTGCTTAGTCCACTGAGCTATCTTTCCATCCCTTGTCTTAGTTACTCTTGCTTCTGGGACAAAATATCTGATATTCACAAGTCAAAGGAAAAAGGATTTGTTCTACCCTACAGTTTGCAGAGGATTCAGTGTGTAGTTGGCTGGTGCTAAGGCAGGGTGGCAGGAAGAGGAACAGTCCATAGCAGGGTATTCAGGAGGCAATGAGAAAATCTACCTTTCCTTTTTATCTGGTCCAGGCTACAACCACTCAAAACCTAATAGGCTAATTAGTCTAATACCACTCAAAACCAGGGTAGGGTTCACTTCATTAAATCCATTCAGCTATGCATACCCACAACTATGATAGTTCCATTCAGTGGACCAATTTAGTACCACACGCCCTGAATCCCAGTGCCACACACCTTTGGTACAGCAAGCTCCTCTAAGACCCACCTAAGGGCTTTGTGGTTAACTCTAGATTCAAGCTACAACAAAGCCATTTCATATAAACAAAATCACATGCTATGTGGTCTTGTATGACTGGCTTCTTTCATGCAGGTGATGGTTAACTTCAGTGGTCAACTTCATTGGATAAAGGGATATCCATTTGGCTGGAAAACCATTATCTTTGGGTGTGTTTGTGAGGTTGTTTCCTGAAGACCTTAACATTGAATCAGGGAACTAAATATAGAAGATATGTCCTCACCCAGTGAAGGAGACACTGTCCAACCAATAGTGTAGATGAATAAAAAGAAGAAAAGCAAGAGGGACCTTCTCTCCATCCCTGTGTCTGTCAGTCTGTCTATCTCCTTCTCAGGAACACCAACTTGTCTTGCCTTTGTATAGAAGAATTGTACCTTCTCTGACCCTGAGTCTCTTAGACAAATGCCCCCACTGAAGGTTCTCAGGCCTTCAAGACTGAGGGTTACACCCCTGTTGCCCTGCCCTCCAGATCCTCACACTTTTCCTCTTTCCTTTTCCATTTCTCTCACTAGTGCCCCACTCCATCTGTCTGCTATCCAAGTCTCATCAACCTGAATCCTCTGCCATTATATTCTGTCATACAAACATCTATGCCTTATATATGGCTAAATATATAAACATATGCATACATTTTTGTAAATAGCATAAATGCAAGTAATATTTCAAAATCATAGATTTTGGGTATGGTGATTCAAGTACTTATAATCCTTAATTAGAATTGGTTTGGAAACTTGGTTTTTCTTCATTGTGAAAAATGTGGTTTTCCAAATCAATCAAAAATCAGTAATCAGCCAAACTGCCACTAATATCTTTGGATTGAAAGAGAAGTGTGTCAATGCCAGTTATTCCTGCTTGGTTTTGTAACTCACTCTGAATGAAAATCTGAAGGGCAGCACTGAAAAATAGCTGTGCAGTAATACCATCAACACATGCAGTTGGGGGCTGGCCAAGTAGCTCAGTGGATTAAAGCACCTGCAAACAGGTGCAGGGGCTGGGGGTTCAATCCTTTGGCTTGCCATGCCGGTCTCACCCCTGGGGCATGCTGACACTGCAATTGAGACTGGGCGTGGTGGCCCATGCCTGTAATCCCAGCTCTTGGAAGACTGTAAACAGGCGGATGACTATGTATCCGATCTAGTAGTGAGACCCTGAACACTCTGTAAACTCTTCCTTAAAATACAAAAAAAAAAAAAAAAAAAGAAAGAAAGAAAGAAAGAGAGAACAGAAAAGAAAGAAAATGCAATTGGTAGTTTAGCAAAACGACTCTTAGAATGACAATAGTTTTTTTGGAATATATAAATTGTATTATGTATCCTAAGCACCCGATCTGCCACATATTGTTAAAAATGCCATTTTAGACATTGCTGCCTCCAAGTCAGAATTTGTGGGCTCGCTGCAGACAAGGCCCTTCCCTCCCGTACCTCTGTGGCTCCTGCTCTTCAGTGTGTGGCTCCGGTGCAGCTTGGTAGAAATCAATACACAGTGTGTGGCTCTTCATCACACTACTCAAGAGGCCGGAGAGATGGTGCTCAGGTTGGAGACGACTATTTTGTTACGAGATTTACATAATTATTTTGAATTACAAAAGCTAAAAGTTTTTAAAGGATAAAGCCAAAAGCAATTTAAAAAAAAAAATGAATGAAATGGTGAGCAGCGTTGGCAGAATTGCTGTGGGAGACTCCCGTGGAAGAGACGTGAAATAAATTCATGGGAAATATTGAAATGGTAAGTTTAATATTGTGATCCCAAGAGACGTTATGATACAGCAAAACTAATCAATTTAGATTATTCAGCTTACCTATTATTTTCATTTCAGGGGATTCTGGAATCATTAAATGTAGTCTGTCTGTAGCTACCTTGGGTGTCTGATTACACAGCTCACCTAATGACACAGTAAACACATTACCAAATCAAAAGCTCCCTGAGGGGGCAAGGGCACTAAAATATTTATCCTTTTGAATACCAAATGTTTAATCAGAAGTGTTAGCTATTTGAATTAGATTCAATGAAGTCTTATCATGTACCTAAATCTAGGTACAGAAAAATAATGATTCTTCTCAAATTTCATTTTTTAAAAATGATAGAATTTTTGATATTTCTAGAACAATACCTTAAGGTTATTTAGAAGTGAAGGTTTATATGGATGCAAGATCTGAAGTAAGCAATTTATTTATTTTGTATTTTAGGGAAGTGTTTACAGGGTGTTCAAGGTCCCACTACTAGATCAGACTTGTAGTGATCCGCCTGTTTACAGCCTCCCAACAGCTGGGATTACAGGCGCTCGCCACCACACTCAGACTCAATTGCCATCTCACCGTGCCCCGGGGGTGGGGCTGACACAGGAGGCCCCGGGGATCAAACCCTGAGACCCGGTGCTCACTTGCAGGTGCTTTAATCCCCTGAGCTATTTGGCTGGCCCTGAAGTAAGTGATCTAAAGTCAAACTATGAGTTCCTTTTAAAGATTGAAGAAAAAGCTGAATATAAAGTTGCACTGTAAGTGGGCACTTCCCTCATTTGTGCACCTTCTATGCTGAATGTTCCTTAAGCAAGTGCATTTATACAGCAGGAGTTCCTTCGAGGGTATCTTATATGCTTGGGTTCCTTTTCCTTAAAGGCTGTTTTGGACCTGGAAGGAAATGCACTCAGGACTGCACAAGGAAGCTGGGTGGAAGCTGAGCCCACGACAGTATTTCTCACCTGAGTAGTGTCTTTGGAAGCTTTGCTGAGTTAATGTGGGTCAATTTCATGCATTCACAAATTAGCAGGTGTGCTTCAAGGGTGGTGGTGGTGGGCGCTCTGCGCGCTTTGCAAATGCATATCCCATAACATACTCTCCTAGGTGGGGGGCAAATAAGGTGAAACTTCTGAGGCAGAAAACTTAAACGGCATAAACCCTTTTTAGGCTAGTATGGTATAGTCTTTGAAAAGGCTGAGAAATACGGGTTACACAATTTAAAAACTAAACTGTCCAGGGGCTGGTTAGATAGCTCAGGGGACTAAAGCACCAGCTTAGGCAAGCTTAGGCAAGCGTAGGGACTGCAGCTCCATCCCAGGGTGACATGCCTCACCAGCCCCGCCCCCAGGGCGAGCTGAGATGGCCTAGGGGCGTGCACCTGTGATAACCCTGCTGAGGAGGCTGAAAGCACGAGGATCACCACAAGTCTGAGCTGCAGAGTGAGACTCTGCAGCAACCAAATACACTAAAAAAAAGAAGAAGAAGAAAATAAACTGTTCAGGTCCAGTAAAGGCTGCCACATTTATCAAGTCTACATTTTCTGTGTTTTGTAAACTCTCAAATGGGAAATACACAAATGTTGTATACATATTTGGTTTAGTCTGTTAATATTAGAAAATTTTTCTAATCATGCAAAAGGATTTTTCTAATCTTTGATTAGAAAAAAAATTTCTAATCAAAGCAAACAAGCAACACTCTATACCAAGGGGTGATACTTCTTTCTTATTTTATTTTTATTAATTTTACTGAGAAACAAATAGCAATGAGACAGTTTCAAAACAGATTAGTAGAACAGCTACAATAATTAATACATTGCATATTGCTGTCTTCATAGTGGTTATTCATAGTACAAAATGCAGACATGATATCCTGTCCAAACACTTAGTACAAATCTTTCTTCTCATTGAATTAAGAAAAAGTAGCTGTACATCTACCCTAACTATTTTGTATATACAGATACAAAATGGTCCTTCATTTGTGTCCCCTTTTTTGCTTAGTTTTGTCAGAGATTGGTATTCCATTGCCATTTAAATATATATATATATATATATATATATATATATATATATATATTTTTTTTCCCTTGTGGAACTGGGGATTGAACTCAGGTCCTTGTGCTTGCCAGGGAAGCACTTACTCCACTGAG
>NDGN011319480.1:0-14101 GCA_002564285.1 Tympanoctomys barrerae | reverse complement strand
AACTCAGGCCCTTGCACTTGCCAGGGAAGCGCTTATTCCACTGAGCCATCTCCCGGGCCCCTAGCTGCACATTTTAAATGGATAGACAAGACACCGGAAAGAACAGCTTTTTGTGAAGAGCACTCTGAAGCCAGCAAGGGACAGGCAGGCTGGTCTGCCCCCAGACACTGCTCCGTGGAGTGGGCCAGGTTGCGTTAGAAGGGACTGGAAGTGCCACTTTCCTAGACAGCCCCAGGGCTGCTAAAACAGAAGTAACGTGAAATAGCAGCCATTCAGTGCATGCTGTATGCGTGTGCTGCACACCGTGGGGGCACCATCCGATGTGTGTAAGTCTGGTAGCAGCCCTCAGGTGAGGACACTGAGGCTTTAGGACCACGTGGCAAGCCCGTTCCAGAGCCAGTGAATGTGACAATGTTTTAGGGCAGAAAGGTCTGCAGACAGGGCCAAGCTAAGGCCCCTGGGACGGGCAGATGGGCCTGGAAGGGTGGGCAAAATTGTCACCTGCTGCGCCAGTGCCTCCGAAGCAGCACTCGCATGTAGGTGGTCACTCCATAATGGACAGTCCTCTGTGGGCAGGCGGAGGGAGCATCTGAGCAGTTCATATGTGAGCGGTTCATCCAAGGCTCCAGGAGGCAAAGGCCACTCCCATGTAGTGCCCACATCCCCACAGCCCTGGACCCTAGGGAGGGGCCTTCCCTGTCCTCACAGCTATAAGGCGGCAGGGATAACTGCTACAGTCGTCTCCTGCGTGACCCATATCCAGGGCCATAGGACAACATCGGAAGTGTGGAAGAGAGAACAGGAACCGGGCTCAGGAGATCAGACCAAAGGACAGTCACTGAGAGGGAAGGAAGAAGGAGGTGTCAACTCCAGCCCCACTGGGCTCTGATGGTCTGTTTGTTAGAAGCAGTGCCAGAGGACCTCAGGTACAGTTTCTCTCCCTGAACAGAAGTGACAGGTGGTCCTGTTTCTCTGCTGTGGATCAGCCAGCGGCCTGTGGCTGTGACTTCCCTGAGGGCAGTGTGCCCAGCCGGTGCCAGGCCTCACAGCTTCATTCAGCCCCTAGTGGTTGATTGGTAAGCCCGAGATGTGGTGGGGTCTGGAAGGACTCGGCCGTGCTTATTTCCAACCTCCTGGCACCCCCACTTTCATCTAGGAGCAGGGGTGCCCAGCTCCAGGGAGGAGTATCATCGCAGCTCTGCACACTGGCAGGATCTGTGAAATACGAGTTTGCAGACAGCAAGAAACCTACATTTGGATTTCCACTTAATTTTATTGTTCCAGAAGGGGCGATATTTATTTTATAGAGGATCAACAGTTTTAAGGCACCATTTCCCATTACGTGCTCAGGTTCTTCCTCACCAGGGGTAATGAGTGTTCCACAAAGCAGTGTGGAAGGACGGTGTGGCAGCCGGCTTCCTGCGTCACGCTGCTCTGTGGTTCTGCAGGACAGTGCAGGGTCCGCAACGCCTCTCCCTGCTGCCTTTTCCAAGTTCTGTGAATGTGCACTTATTTAAAAGGAAAATCAAAAGTTTAAAATGGTAACTGTGACATGATATCATTTATATTTTATCACTTTAAACCCCTCTAAAAGTAAATAAAAAAACATAGATAAGCACTGTTCATTAAAAATGCAACACAAACTATAAGTGCAGATGGCAAATTTTAAATTGCCTAATAGTCAATTCAAAAAGTAAAATGTAATAGGCAAATGTAATTCTAATAATGTTATCTTTAACCCATTACATCTAAATATTGCTACTTTCAGCACGTAATCAGTAGCAAGCCCTAAGCTATTTGCATTCCTTTTCTCCTGTCTTCGAAGCCCTGTGTGGACTCCACGTGTATGGAGTACCTCGGTTTGGGTTGGTCATGTTGAAGCGCTGGGTGTGTGGCACTGAACATCACGAGTCCTGGCGGTACTGAGGCCCTAACGCCAAACCTTCAAGCCACTTGTGCTTAAGCTGGGGATCAAACCCCGGGCCTCACACGTTCTAAGCACTTTCTGTATGTCCTTGGTGAGCTCCTCAACCATAAAATGCAGCTGGTGGCAATCAGTGCACGCTAGTCGTGAGAGGGCAGCGGGGATCGCTCTGTCAGGGCGCCGCGGAAGGAGGCGCACACGCGCTCGCAGCCACCCTGCATCCCCTCCATCCTGTCTCTGTGGACTCCGTGTGACCTTCGGGGCCTGATGCCTTTCCCCTTTCACGTCGCATAATGTCACCAAGGTTCATCTGTACTGTATAGTCAGAATAAGAGAAAGTTCAAACTTTGTAAAATACTGAAAAAGATGCATTGCCGCTAACTCCAAAATACTCCCTTTCTGCTTTCTGGGAATCCTTTTTCCTGGGTGCCTTTTTGAGGTGTGATGAAAAATACAATGAATGCTGTTGCCATCCAAAGGAAATGTATGTCCTGACTCACCATATGCACCAGATCTAGCACCAGGCAAGTCTGTCTCTCCCTGAAGTCAAAATGACCGTGAAAGATATTTTGAATCGATTGTAGGCAGCTACCACACGACTAAAGACACTCGGGAAAGAGGGCTTCTAGAACTGCTTTGCAAAGAGGCAAGAATGATGGAATAGGTGTTTGACACAAGGAGCTTCTGAGGCAGTGGTTCCCCCAGGTTAGGAAATGACTTGCATTGCAGTCCTCCTGTGGCCAGGAGACTTCTGGGAAGTTTCCCCTCTCCCTGGAATCTGGAGACCTGAGAAAGGACGTGTAGGGCGTGAGTCGGGGAAGGAGAGGCTCCGTGCCTTCGCTTCCCCATCACTGCTGGCCTCTGCGTCCCTGCTCTGCACTTTGTATGACGGCTGTTTCTTTGAGCTCCCAGAAGCAGGCTAGAGTGGGATCGCATGTGCGGGCCAGGGGTCCCTCCAAGGCCCTGAGAAGCCATCAGTCCATCTCACAATAGTAGTGTCCTCTTGGTGACCATTTAGGGGTTCTCTGCAGGCTGACTGCTGGAGGACGAGGCATCAGGAGCCAGGTCATCAGCTGCCTCAGTGCTCTATGACCCCAGGGATATTTCTGGTGTGATGCCATCCTGCAGGGTCCCAAGCCCCAGGAACGAAGAGGGTGCTGCTGACACCCATTCGAGAGTCCCTGCGCACCCTGCAGCCCACCCTGTGGGGCTGCAAGCAGAGGAACATGGTGCCATGAGGGCCAAGGGGACCCAGATGGTGCCTGGTGACATGGGAGCTCGGGATGTGGGGCAGGAAGAAGAGCAAGTGGAAGAAAACTGCAGAGTGGGTTCCTGTCTGTCTGTGGTGTGGTTTTGCGTGTCTTGCGTTTACCTGACTGTCAGACCCTGAGGGCAGAGGTAGGGCAGTGCCACCCACAATGCCATCCAGTCAGGAAACATCTGGGAGTGGACTGTCCAAGAGAAGCTTCTGGAAAACCCTGGGTGCCCAAGAAGAGGGGGCACAGCCAGGCAGGGGCACTCGTCTCTCATGGGGATCTCTTCCTTCCTGAGAACTAAACACATTCAGTTCATTCATCAAAGAGACCAGTAAAGAAGCAATTTCACCAGCCTGAATTTAAAACCAACCAGAACAGATCCAGGGGAGATGGTGGGTCCTTCTCGGACAGCATTCTTCAGCCCTAAGCTTCACTGTGGGGGCTGTTGCTGTGACTGGGGTTCTGCTATGTTTTAGGGCTCTCTCAGCAGTGATGTGTCAAATAATGACCTTCAAAGAAGTGTCCCTGAAATCATAGAGCACCCAGACATAGCTTGGTTGCCCTGGAGTGCTTGCTGTGACCAAGATACTTCGCAGAGCAGGGGATCAGCACAGACCCAGCCGACACCACCGGAGAGTCCCCAGATCATCATCAGCTGGGGTTTTCCATCACTTGTGACTAATTATAGTGGGCCAGAACCATGCCCTTGCTCTGTGGCCTCGCTGACCTGAAGCCCTGAGTCCAGAGGCTCACATATGACAGCGCCTGGGCCTCCGCCTGTGGCAGGAGCGTGACCTCTGACAGGGCATTGTCTGGGCAGCTTGCCTGGGCTCTGTGCTCACCACCGGGGAAGCACCAGGTCTTATTCTGACCATGACGTGTGGCCCTGCGTTCTGGCCATTTCCAAGAGAGCCAGGTGACTGAGTGACAGCAGCCGACACGTGGCACAGGGCCTGCCGTGTGGATGCTGTCGTAGGGAGAGCCCTCCTTACGCAATGCCGCCACGCAGCCCCAGGACTCCTGGCTGGTGGCTGGTGCTGTCGTAGCCGTTCTGGTGTGGCCAGCTCTCCACCCTGCTGGGTGCACGGGGTACTAGGTGAGCAGTGCCTCTGTCCTATTTCGTAACTGGCTTCCACTGGAGCAGTGGCCTAGACCAGCAGGTGGCTGTGGCCGCAGCACTGCCCCAGTAAGGACCAGGCATGTGTGGAAGACAGGCAAGTGCAGCCCTTGATGAGCCCTGCTTAGGGGTGTCCATCCCACGGAGCAGCGCGCTGCCGAGGCCTCGCAGAGAGGCCTAATTCTGATGCATGGACCTTGTGAGGCCTCACCACAGCCTGGAGGCGGTTCAGAGAGGGCTCATCCCGCAGGAGTTGGCAGACAGAAGGCTTGGTGGTATGCAAGCCCCTTTAGGTTCTTGGGAGGCTGCAACTCTTTGAGATCCATTAAAATGGTTCCATTCCCTTTGTTCTAAGGGCCTGGAATGCAGAAGCAAGGGCTGGGCAGGGCTGGGTGATTTTGTGTGGTCTGTGGTGTGGGGTGGTGTAGTGGTGTGATATGGTGCTAATTTTTTAAAATAAACTTCAGACATGGAAAAAAAATAGCCAACAATGTGGCCCCAAAGAGAGAACAGTGGATAGGCTAGAGCATCCTAAACTCATCTAACCCAGGACTCTCTGTACTGGGGCAGCCAGTGAGAGCGGGCTTCTGTCTGCACGCCAGCGACGGGTACACCCTGCCCCCTACAAGCAAGGATGCGTCATTGATGACTGCGGCGTGGGATGAGGGGAAAGACCATGGATTTGTTGGTGCACCTGTGCTCTGTAGCACTCAGTGGATTCTCCACCACCCCATCCACATTATCTCAAAATCAGGACTGGAAAGTAGAAGGGAGAGAGTGTGTTAGCTCAGGAGGAGAACACAAAAGCTTTGCCCCTGGGCTCTCTGAGATTCCTTTCTCAGCTAATGCTTGTAACTGATGGAGGATTTTCAAGGATCCAGACTGATTGAAAACAGTAAATTTATAAGTAAATATTTTGCAAAACAAAGCTACTGGAATCTGGAAAGAAAAAAAGGGCATGGGGCCCAAGAGCTGAGTTTTTGTTCTGTTTTGTTTCTTGATACTGGGGATTGAACCCCTAGTCCTTGTGCTTTCCAGGCAGGCCCTCATGCCACTGAGCCATCTTCCCAGCCCAACAGTTATTTTTAGAGGAAAACCCTGAGGTCAATAGTCATGTCTGTTTCAGAATTCCTCTTGCTATACACAAAAAATTGGAAAAGTATTTATCATTTCATGCATGCCCAGTTCCTTTTGCTTCTCTACAAAATTAGAAGTGTAAAATACGATATTTAAAAACCAATGTATTTCAAAAACAAGCTTTTATAGTTGGTCACTTTACTGTGACAGAGCCCTAATGTGATGGTCAGTGCTGGGACCTCAGTGAGGGAGGCACTGCTGCTACCTTCTTCTCATTCTCTTTCTGCTGTGGTTCACTGAGGTGCTGGCCAAAGCGGAAATGAAAGCAAAGTAGAATTTGTCTGTCCAGGCCTATAAACGGATGATAATGGTAGATTAAGAGTCTAAAAGAGATGCTGAAACACTTAAAACAGTGCCAGGTACATAATAAATGCTCATTGAAAGTCACTGTTGCTTTCATGATCAGTAGTGGTGGCCTCAGCATCAAAAGCAGACTTGGCACTGTCCCTGGTCGGCCCAGTGACAACCCCTACCTGAGTGATTTTACCAACTCCCCAGGAGAAGAGAGCCCCAAAAGTGCACGCCCCTCCTGTCCAAAAAACCCAGAGGCCCTCATCTGCCCTGCACCTTCTGACACCAGCCACCCCCTTCTCACACCAGGCCTCTCTGCCGTTGGAGGTGCCAGCGCTCCCTGGGCAGCAGGTGAGCCTCCGAGCAAAGACGAGCACAGCATTGTCTCAGCTATGAGGGCCAGGTCCAGCCCAGCAAGCCATCTCCAGAGCAGCCCTTCCCTACAGTGATAATTGTTATTTGTTTAGACGTAGTGTCCTGCCACGTTCCCAGGGCAGGACTTGCATTGTGATCCTCTCATCTCGGCCTCCCAGAGCAGTGGGCTTACCGGTGTGCACCACTGCGCCCACTTCATGGTGCACTTCTTGTCAGATGAGCTATGCACATGAGTGGCATTTATCATGCCCTGGCTGTGTGCCTGACACTGCCCTAATCCCCCCAGCAGCGTGCAGTGTTTCACACACCAGGGGCCTGGGAAGGCACAGGTACAGTTGGTAACTTCATATCTGCAATCACATTCGATTCCCAGATGCGCTATGGGAAGAACAGGAAGGGGCAGAGGTGAGCTGGGTCCCCTCCCCCAGGACCCAGGGACTAGACAGAGAACTGCTTGCTGCCTGAGAAGTCCCAGGGGAGACCTAACACTCTTGAGGTGTGCTCTTGGACGCTGTCCCTTCCCTCGCAGTGCCTTTGTCTAACAAGTCTCAGAGCTCATTGTGCTTCTAGGCTGTCATCATCCCAGCTACCTGCTGCTGAACAACCTGTGTGTCTCACTGAAGGACTCTGCAGTCTCCTGGAGTTCATGGGATGAAAGTGTGATCAGGTTTTATTGGCCAGCGTTGTGTGTGGTGGCATAGGACAGTGTTGTGCACAGGACAGCTTGGGATCCAGAGGCACTGGAGGGTGACGCTGTTAATTGCCTGTCCCCTCCACTGACCGGGCCTCTCTCCACCCCAGCAGCCAGCAAGCTTCCTCGTTAGCTCGGCTCCTCCCAGCCGGATGGCGCCCCGCTGCTGCTCACATTCACAGGCCAGTAAGTGCACCGGCACCGCTGTCAGACATTCACTGCCTGGGCTCCGCTGGCCTCTGGAGATGACTTCAGCATTTCTTCCCTGTGTGAACTGAGTGTTTCCCTTAGCTCTCCTGTAATTGTTCTGTTAACCTTTATAGCCCTGGATTATGGCCTTAAGCCCTCTGCTCTGTCATCTGTAGTGACTGGGCTCTATTGAACAGTATTGAACATTCTTGGTGCTGTTTTTGTTGCTTGCGCTCATCGGATGTTCTGTATTTCCACTATAGCGACCTGCAGTCGGTGAAGGATGTGGGCCTGGGTGGGGGTGGGCCTGGCGCCTTACGGCCACGGAGTAGGAGAGGGTGGTATCTTCAGTTACCAGGCACAGCTGTGCATTGCTTAACCACAGGGATGTGTCTGTCCTGAGAAATGTAGGTAGCCAGTTTCATCCGTACGGAAACGGGATAAAAATGTATTTATACAAACTAAAGCCACTGTAAGGTCACTGGTGGTAGAATCATAAAAAATACAGTCACCCCGACCCAGACATGTTGTGGCCATGACTGTACTTCTGAGCACCTGCTGCATGCCCACCACTGTCCACGGAAGACAGCTGAAGCCAGGGATGGTGCGGCAGCACTGCCGCCACCGCCGCTGCTCTTTGTCCTTCTCCTTCACCCTCAAACACCCCTCCCCCCGTCGCTGGCTGGGACAAAATACTAAACGCCCAAAATTTAAGGAGAAAGAGTTGATTTAGCTCACACTTTGTAAAGGTTTCAGTCCATGATCAGCTGGCTCCAGGCGGGGTGGCTTGGCACAGGGGCAGCAGTTCATGGCGGCAGAAGATGGCAAGAGCTCAGGGGGACGATGCAAGCCTGTTTCCCTCCCTAACAGTCTATGCAGGTGGGGACAAAGAGGACCCACACCTCTCTGTGCCCTCTTCTTATACAAGCTTAGGAGGATTACCAAGTGAGGACCCTGGCCCCCTACTGAGTCCCTTAGTGAACCTTATAAACTTGTCAGGTTGACACAGTGAGCATCCGAGAGCATAAGGGTCCTTTATATCCCAGGATGTAGAAGTGCTAGGTTATTTGGTTAAGCCCCTAGACGTCAAGGTGACGCAGTGTACCAACCATAAGGGGCCAGGCAGGCTCTGCTGGTTACAGCCACAGGGTCCCTATGCACCCGCACGTGGTCAACTGTTCCCAGGGGAAACAGCCCTTGCAGGGGGCACCAGGAAGCTACCGCTTGGCAGAGCAGCCTGGGCAGAGAGAGACACAGGTCCGAGCCCCCAGATCTCGGGGAAGTCAGGGCGAGGCTTGGGGCACAGAGGAAGACTGAGTCACCAGCGAAGGATCCCAGTCAGAGACACGTCGCCCCCTTAACTCTCTTAGCACTGTTAAGGTCATAGGTAGCCAGTGTCATTCCTTTTTCCTCCAAATCTATGAAGTTATACTTGGAAAAAATCTTGGAAGCAGAAGGGGTGACTCTGGTAGAGTACTTGCCTAACCTGTGTGAAGCCCTGTCTTCATCCCCAGAGAAAACACAAATTCAGAAACTCTTTCTGATGCTTCACTGTAAATTGATTCAGCTTTCCTAGCGCAAGCTAAACGTGGCTGTTTAGCTTGCTCCCTGCTCCCGTCCTGCGTTCTACAGAGGGCCCTGCACCCACCGCTGCCCTGCAGGACCTCACGCTCCAGGAGAGGCCGCTGCCCCCAGCCTTCACTGTCCCCTGAGGCTTTGGTGAGGGACAGTCCGTGCAGGCGGGGCCATCAGCATTGCATCAGTGGTCAGCGTGCTGCCTGGGGACACACAGGCCTCGAAAGCCCTCTGATTGGCCACTAGAGGGAGCACCAGGTTGACCAACAAGCAAAACACTGACAAGGAATTCCCAGCCTCCAGTAGGATACCAATATTCACACCCTTTTACCTAGTAGTTCCATTTCTAGACTTCTTTGAGATCAAAGGCTTACCTATGAATGGTAGCCCTAACGTTAAGTGGAAACAATGTAAACATTCATGGTGTGAGAATACTTACTTGTTCACAAAGAAATATGATACTGTTGTAAAAATACCCCTCTAAGGACATTAATGGCATAAGGATCATAACAGGAAGTTAAATAGGAAAATGTTTATGCTGCGCAGAACTGCACACCTGGGACCCTAGCTATTTAGGAGGCTGAAGCAGGACGATCACAAGGTCCAAGCCAAACTGGGCAACTTGGTTGAGACGGTCTCAAAAATAAATAAAAAGGGCCAGGAATACAGTTGAGTGGTAGAATGCTCGCCTAGCATTTGAGGCCCCAGGTTCAATTTCCAGCACCACAAAAAAAGGGAGAGACCCTATTACAGGCAACCGGGAGTCTGCAGAGCACACTGCCTGTGCCTGTCACTGGCCCTGTCCCTGGGGAGGCCCCAGAGCTGTGGGGGTGAAGGTGGGACACACACAGGAGAGCAAGCTCGCCCCACATGCGTGCCATGTGTGCTGCCCTGCTGGCTTGTGGGTAGCAGGAAGTTAGAATGGAGAAGGGCCAAGGGCCGTTCCAGGGCTGCTGGCGGCAGACCACACGCCCCGTTGCTGCAGAAGGAATGCTTGTCCCCTCCGTGTCTGCAGGGAGTGTCCCTCAGCCAGCTCACACCCCACCCCCTGCTCAGATGGGAAGGGGAGGGACATGGAGTCTTTCTGGGCTCCGTCCTTCCAGTGTGAGAAGCAGGCATGGGGCTGACAGAGACCCTGGGGCTCCTGCTAACCAAGGTGACCCTGAGGACAGCCAGCAGCACCCTGACTCAGAGGTCAGAAGCCCCCAGCAGGCTCCGGCCCCAGCAGTGTAGGAACTCTGTCTTCAGCCTCTTGCCCTCACCAGGACAGAGTTCACTGCTCCCAGGCAGCTGGTCCTGGGTCCCACAGCTGCCAAGAGCTCCTCCTGCGCATCTCAGGATGGTCTGTGTTTCGCCACCCTGAAGTGTGGGGCATCTCTCCCAAAGGGGGCCTGCTTAAAGAACCACTGCTGTCTTATCTTTCTCTTTCTCAAAATCATTCTGTAAGAGGCCCATCAGTCTGGGAGTTTGTCAGTGCAAATATCATGTAGTCTACACTGTGGCCTCCTCTTCTGTAGGAGACACCTGGCTTCAGCTCACCCAGCAACCTACTGTAGGTTCAAGAAAAACCCTAGCCATTGCTGCCACCATCCATCTGTCAGGATTTAGTGGGAGCCACCGTAAACCCAGACAATGAGTGAGGAAAAGGAGAAAACAGAAACGCTATCCCAGTGGGCCCCGAGCTTGGGATGGTTTCTGACCTTGGGTGGCACCGCATGATCCCCAGGCCCACGGTATGGGCAGCAGCCTAAGAGTCGGAGCACCCAGGGAGACCTGGGTCTCCCTGCCCCGCTGCTGGTCCCAGTGTCACCTGAGTTGACGAAGAGGGAGAGCTGAGAACAGGAGCAGCCACACCATGCAGCACAGCACTTTTTCTTAGGTAGCAGATTCTCTCCCAACTGACAACTCCTGCACGATTGCTCACTCCTTCCTTTCTTTCTGGTGCCCTAGCCTTTTCTTTGGCTTACTCTGACACCACAGCTTGCTAGGGACTGTCATCCACTGGAAAGCAGGGACCCCAGTGGTCCCTGGGGCTGTCCCTGGTAGAAGAACTCCTCCCCGGGGCTTTCCCCCGTAACAGTGCTCTGTCCCTTATCCTGGGCCAGCGGAAAAGCACAGGGGATCTGAGTTCTGGCCCTAAGCAGCTCTGGCCCTGGGGGATTTTCTCTCACTTACCCTGGCCAAGAGCAATTACTTGCCCCAGATGGCTCATAGAGAGCTGCCAATGGCCGCCGAATGCCCAGCCCTTTCACTACCCATTCTGCTTGGTCTTTGAAAGGCACTCAGGAAGTGCCTTTAAAGAGAATCAAGGACAAAGACACTTTGTTCCAAAGGCAGGCGGGTCTGTGGCCTGGGTGGTGGCTGTGGCCTCAGCCTGTGCGGTGGACGCAGAAGAGCAAAGCCGAAGGAGGTGGGAGGCGAGCACGCCAGCCGCGCCGCCCCCAGTGCCTGCTGCTGGGTGCTGAAAGCCCTTCCTGGTGGGAGAAGCTATTCTACAGGAAGGAATGGCACATGATGGGGAGTTCTCGGCCCTGTGCCTGTGGCTCTGCCTTCAGCCAGCAGCCAGGCACCCAAGAAGGGATGGCCATGGGCATGCGAGGAGCTAGCCACGGCAGTGTCCCAGAGGAGCCATGCGCCAGGGCCAGGACCTTCATCTCCTCCAGCAGATGAAGGCCACTTTTCCTAACATGTCTGGTCTTCTCCTTCAGGTCCACATCAGCCAGCTGTACTCGACGGACCGGCTAGTCATCGAAACTCAGGAGAGGCCTAGGACTTAAGGAGCCAGGGGCCTGGCACCAGTGAGCGACGTGGGCCACCGTCAGCATCCCCCTGGGCGGCCTGGCCCCCCAGCACAGTCTGAAATAGCCCCCCAGCCTGCGTGCCGTGCAGCAGCTGATACACCGAGTCCATCTCTGGCTTGCTTCAGCCTGGGGGTAGGAGGGTGGCAGGGTGCAGCACGGGAAGCTGAGGCACTGGGCAGTGCTGCATATGCTGGGCCTCCTCTCTGCCCCGCCCGCCCCCTTCCTCCTCCACGTTTGTGTAGTGCAAACTTTGGTTCTCAGTCCTTGACAATAAACACTGTCATCTCCCTTTCCATACCAGATGAACATGTGGTGGTCATGGGTGTCCACCTCTTGCAGAGGCAGGCCTGTGGAGGAGACACCTTAGGAGGGGACGCACCTGGAGGCTGAGAATCCCCTGGGTGAGGCAAGGTGGTGCACCAGGGTAGATTTGGGAGGCAGTGGGAAGGTCAGGCCCGAGGGACCCCACGGCCAGAGGTGAGGTGTGTGCAGCCTGGCCACCATGGCTCGCTATATGGCTCTGCGATCCCAGACTCGGTCCTGCCCACCACTCAGGGCATCAAAACCGTGTCTGCCAGGCCCAGAGAGTGCGCACCCCCCCACTGGGCCCCGTCGGGGCGTCAAGTCCCCTAAAGTGGAGTGTTGGCACACAGCCCTCGCAGTGCTTCCCTCCGCAGAGCCTGCCCCGGGATGAGCACTGCCTGGATCTCTGCTGCTTCCAGAGGCCTCGGGGGTGGTCAGCCAGCTCTGGGCCCCACAGCTGCTGGAGTGTGGTGTGGGTGGTGCAGGCCGCGCTGGGAGAGCCAGGAGTGACCAACTGCTTGTGGGTAGCAGGGTGTTCGTGCATCCTTACCCTAAAGGTGCCGGAAAAGAAGGGCGGAAGTAACTTCCTTGATTTCTGGGGAATTTGCAAGGGCCTTGGAGCCTGTACGGCGAGTTCCCCTCTCCCTTGCTGCACAGTGCTGAATGGATTTGGGGTCATCCGCTGAAGTTTGAACGGGCTCACTGCAGGTCCTTCAGCAGGGTGAGAGCATCGCCTGCATTTTAGTTCGCACGGCCCTGAGTGCAGCGCGCATCCCCGCCGCCCGGGATGTGTGCCCTGGATCCTATAGATTTCGTCCTGAGGGCGCGTTCAGGATGGAGGAACTGGCCATCCTGCTTGGCTGTGCAACTCCTAGGCTCCAGATCAAGCCTCGTACCAGAGAGTTCAATGGAGTTCCTGGCAAGACCTAGACCTGTTACCCTCTGAACAAGCCACGGGGGCCCCAAGGACACGTGATCTCCCCCTCCCAACCACGGGGGGGCGTGGCCTGGCGCAGCCTTTCTGTGCTGCAATTGTGTGTGGTCCTTGGCTGACGGCCCTGATGGAGACCCAGGATCTGCTGTGACCCGCCCGGAAGCCTAGCATTTGAACCTGCCCTTGAAGGCATCAGATGGAGAGCTCGAGGGGAGTCTGCCCTAGGGAACCCCAGAGAGGCCCTGGACAAGCAAACTGAGCTTGTCCTGTAGCCCTGAACAGGGTTGTCTGGGTGTTGGTTAAATATGTCCAAGGCCTTGCTAATACAGAGCTAATTTTTATCACTTATAAAATTAAGCATTTAGAATCTGCCAAAAAAGATGAAGGAAAATTCTAGGGCAGAAGAACAGCAGCCTTGGTCCTCACGTGGCCTGGGCAGGTCTGCCAGGCAGGGCATTGGACAGTCAAACTCAGACCCCCTGGTGGGATTCTAGGGCTCTGGTCATGGGTGTGCGGGGGAAGGGGGACCATCCAGCATCAGTATACAGCAAAGGGTCCACCTGCCTGGCTGTCCGCTGCAGGGCCTGGGTAAAGGGTAAAGGAAAGCAGTGCCCCCAGCCCAGGGTAGAAGCCAGGCCCCGGCCAAGAGGTCTCCATGTCAGCAGCTAACAAGATACCCGCAGAAGTTTCCCTCTTCTGAGGCAAAAACCCCATGGCCAAGCCCAGCTGTTTTCTAGACCTTTAGAGATGCCAGTGCTTTGGCCATAATGCCTGAGTGATGGGAATATACCCCCTTTTTTTCCCCCAATACTGGGGATTGAACCCTGAGCCTTTGCACTAAGCTGTATCCCCAGCTCTTTTTTATTATTTTACCTTATTGTGAGGGAGAGTCTCCGCAAGTCACTAAGCTGCCCAGGCTGGGCTTGAACTTGAACTCCTCCTGCCTCAGCCTCAGAGCCCTGGGATTACAGGCTGTACCCACACCCAGCAGCACTGGGGGCACGCCTGGCCCACAGCGCAAATGTGACGCTCTGGGGCTCTTGCCCTCCAGTGCTGAGCGTGAGCAGGGATCGGCACAGATCGACACAGAGCTCTGTGCACGCGGCCCTGTGCCTTGTGCAGAGGCTCACGCACATCTCTGCTGTGCAGTTCATCATCTTTTCCAGAGATTGGACATAGATCACTTCATTCATCTTAGAAGTCTTTTTGGAAGTGTGTGCACACGCACGTGTGCGAAGGGCGGAGCCCATGGCCTCGCATGTGCTAGGCAGGTGCTCGCCCGCTGAGCTACACCCTTACATTTCATGCTGTGAACTGTCCTCTGGAATAAAGCTGAGGGGCTCCTCCGGTGGCCACGTCTGCCGCACATGCCGAGCACATGCGTGTGGAGTTGGTGCGTGTGCACAGAGCCCGTGGCCTCACATGTGCTAGGCAGGTGCTCGCCTGCTGAGCTACACCCTTCCATTTCATGCTGTGAACTGTCCTCTGGAATAAAGCTGAGGGGCTCC
>NDGN011319476.1:0-18278 GCA_002564285.1 Tympanoctomys barrerae | reverse complement strand
TATTTAGTACAGGTCTCACTAGGCAGCTTGGGCTTGTAGTGATCCCGTGTGAGCCTCCCTAGTGCTGGGATTGCAGGCATGCACCACTACACCCAGTCTCTGGCCAGTCCAACATGCAGTACTGGGGATCAAACCCAGGTCCTAGGCAGGCGCTCAGATTGCTGAACTATCTCTGCGGGCCTCACTGGTGACTTTTAAGTCTGGACACTTGTTTATGTCTAAATTTTCAGTTAAGCTTTAAAGTTGTTTGTCTTTTCATAAAAAATAAGTAAACCCCACCCATCAATTCAGCCTCCTCCAGGCCCCCAGATTTCCTTGCCTGGGCATGGAAAGGTCAGTGACTCCATTCTTCAGACAATGGGACTTCATGGCCTCTAAGCTCTTCTGCAAGTTCTCGTAAGTTGGCTTGTGGGAAGCCCTTTTCTTTGTGATCTGAACAGAGAAAGGATTCACTCTTGTTAGCCCAAACGGCAGGCAATAAAAAGCCCATCAGATTCTTCCCTAGCCTGGTAATTAAACAAGTTAGTACAGAGCAATTCATCTGAAGGAGGGACGGCAAACATCACACTGCTCCATCCAGACTGTTAAGGAAGAATTCCACAAGATCCACTCCACAGGGCCTGAGAAGCCCAAAAAGGGCCGTGCGGCAAGCTCTCCTTTCAAGTTGAGCCTGTTCTCAGCAGTTTTCAAGCAAGCAGTGTCTGTGTTACTTCCAAGAGCTAAGCGGTATATCTGGAATAAGGAAGATCCCCAGAACACCTGGAAGTATCATTAAGTCTACTTAAGACCTGTGCAGGCTTGCTTTTTGCTTATTAAAGAATAGAGAGGGGCTGGGGAGATGGCTCAGTGGAATAAGCGCTTCCCTGGCAAGCGCAAGGGCCTGAGTCCAATGTCCAGTTCCACCAAAAAGAAAAAATTAATAAATGAATGGAGAAACTGGTAGTTTTAAAAAATAAAAATGCTAGAAGTCCCATCAGCTTTAAAGGACAGAAGGGCAAGACATCTATCCCCACTAAGTATGGTGTCCAGATCAGGGGCACGTACGCGCACGCGCACACACACACATATGGGGTCAAAGCCTGGACAGATGGAAAATGCCACGTTCAGGCCGCAGGTAGGCAAGCAGCTAGGTGCTTCCTGGCACTGCACTGACAGCCCTGAAGGAGAGGAAACTCTCTGGGGAGCCTGTCTCTGTTTCTACCTCACTGTGAAGAGGCGAGAATTAAAGTAGAGGAAGTGTCCCTGCACGCATGAGCCTCAGACCCAATGATGGCGGGTGGCACAGCTGCCCACAGTGCTGGGCCATAGCCTCCTGCTCCTTCCTATACTAGGGTTCCAAGTGCCTGCACCCCTGGACCCACGTTGCTTTCTGAGGTCCTTGGGTGTCCAGAAAGGAGCATGGCCATCACGATACATGCACTGCAGCCCTCCACACAGCATCTGTGGGCCGCGTGCACACCTGCTTCCATCTTACCAGGTAATAGATGTATCTCCCTTCTCTCTTCAGGACGGCCACTTCTCCAGGCTTCTTCTCTATGAAAAAGTTATTTAGTAGCAGAAAGGAAAAAGAAAACCAAAACACTGCATCTCTATGCTTCAAATGTTTTTAATCTTTATGGGTTTGAGTTTATATCAGAACTAGAAAGTTTTCAGCTGTAAATAAGTCTTTGTGACCTTTCAGCTTATCACCAGCCCAAATACTGCACCCCTTAACTTACAGCACACTTATGATCACGCTTCCCCACATCCCATCCTCATCCTGCTTCTGCCTTCAAGCATATTCACTCGTCCACTTAAAAAATATTGTGCGTCGATCACCTTGAAATTGTTTCAGAATGAACCATTTTTAAAACTGCCACTTGTTCATTCAAAAAAAATGATTCCCTTTTGAGACTAGACGTGTGGCACACACCTGTAATCCCAGCTCTTGGGAGGCTGTAAACAGGCGGATCACTACCAGTTGGATCTAGTAGTGAGACCCTGAACACCCTGTAGTCCCTTTCCTAACAGACAAAACAAAAAAAGATCCCCTTTCACATAAGGTGGTGTTAAACATAATGAAAAACATCACAAATAATCAAAATAGAAAGCAATAAATTGTTGTTGCCTAAAGCTAGAATCAGAATAGTAGATACTTTGATTCAGGAAGCCTAAAGAATTTGGTCTGAGAAACTTCTTTCTGAAACTCCCTGTGTGATTCCAATACATAGCTCTAACTTAAAGCGACAGGGACGGCAAGACAGGCCTGAGGTCTAAAGCACCTGCTTTGGCAAGCTTAGGCGAGCGGGCAGGCACCACATGCCGTGCCAGCCCCCCACACAAAAATAATAATAATGACAGTACTGGTGGGAAAAGAGGAAGAGACCTGTAAGGAAAAAAAAAAAAGGTTTCTAAACCTCTACTTGAAAAATAAGTAAGTATGCAGCAAATAAAATGTCTTGAATGTCAAGCAAAGATCAGGGGGTTTTGCTGTACACATCAGAGTTCTTAGAAGTTTTAGAAAAGTAGAATAATATCAAGAAAATTCTATGAGAAAGGAGAAAGAGATTAGAAACTTGTACAAGATTTCAGATTTAGTGTGAAAAAGGAAGCTGCTCTTGTGAGGAAAAACAATCTGAAAAAAGCACCGTGATTAGGCACCCCTCTTTGTAATAATAATAATATATTAAATATTACTCTAATAATTAAAATATAGCAGGTGCTCTAAAGGTATTCCACCCAGGGCAAAACAGGTTAGCTGTTTCCAAAACTCACGTTGATTTAACAGCTCCTGCACCCCTCCAAATTTCTTCTTGAAGAGGACAGCTATCCCAGCGCCCATGCGACAATCCTCACTGATACAGTGGGCTAGAGAGTCTGTCTTGGGGCAGGCAAAAAGGTCGCCTTTCACATACGTGATCTAAAACGTGCGGAGGGAAAGAAGATGCTTTATTAGGCACAGAGAAGCATCGAGCCAGTTCTTTCCTGTCTTCAGCCTGTCCCCATCCCTATTTCTTTCCCTCTCCTCCCAGTTGGAATTGAAGTCTAAGCCTCAGAAACTGAAAGAGCTAATCACAGCGAATTAAAGCCAGTATAAAGCGGTCGTGATGGATGGTCCCTGCCTGGAATTGTATGAGCCTTTCTTAAGTAAATCAGCGAGGGAGAAACAAAAAAAGACAATCCAATTATTGGTTTAATGTAAAAAAGCGTTTATGCTTTTGACCTCCAACATTCTGAATTTCGGTTCACCGCTAAATTAATCGCTGCTACGCACTCTGCTTCCTTCTGGATCTTCATTAAGGCTGCTGGCCATGACACTGAGCCGCTATTTTCACACTCTGTGTCTTCTGTTGGAAGGGAACAGTACAAATGCAAAGACAGCCTGAATACACGGCGTTCAGACTGCCCTGACCACCCACTCACGAGGTCCTCTGCTGCCCCCAACGCCCATCGCTGGGTGTGACCTCGCACCGCGCCCAGGACGCGACGCACACTGCGCCGGACCGGAGGACGGGCAGGGACCCGCTCTCCTTTCGCGCCTTCAGGGGCGGAAGCCGAGCGGCCCCGGCCCCGCCTTCTCGATTTAGGACGGCGTCCCCTCCTCTGCAGGAGGCACAAGTATGTCCCCAGCGCATCTGGCGCAGAACACGGCGGGACTTGGCTACCATCCCGTTCAAAGGCAAAAGAGAGTGTGCGGGGCGGTGGTGCCACAGGGGCCCCCAGACTCTCCCACCCTGGCTGCGAGGACGGGGACCCGGACCTGGGCCCCGAGGTGGGCGATACCCGGGCTACCCGTCACCTGCAGAGCCGGCCGCTGGGAGGTCCCCGCCCCGCGAGAAGGGGCTCGGGCCACCCCTGGTAGGTGGGGAACACGACCAACCCCGACGCGGAGCCAATCCCGCCCCAGCCTCGACCGCACACGCACCCAAGATGGCCGCCCCCGCCCAGTCGCGGAGGAAACGCGCCACTCTAGCCAGGGAGCCGAGCCGGCTCTCTGTGGCCCTCCCGGCACTTCCGGCGGGAAACTGCGTGGTGGCCAGCCGCCGCCCGCGCATGCGTCCTGAGGGCCAACGCGAGTTGGGTCGATTTGCGCTTGCGCATTAGCTCCAGGGGCGTGTTCCCCCTGCCCCTTCCCCTGGTCGCTTAGAAAAGGTGAGCAGTTGGCAAAAGGGCACATTAGCGCCTGCGCCGTACTGCTTTCGGGGGAAGATGTTTGAGAAGGCTCCGGCTCGGCTGGAAGGCGCCTGCGTGGTCCTCCGCCGGAGGTGGCGTCAAATCCAGGAAGGAGGCGGGGCTTACGCGAGGCGGCTGCGCACGGCTCCTCGGAGAGGGGCGGGGCGAGCCCAGCCGAGCCATGGGGTGTGGCCTGCGGGCGCCTGCGCGGAGGCGGTTGGAGGGAGGCCGGATTCGCCTTTGTTCGGGTTCGCCATTTTGCGAGGCAGCGGCAGTGGCGGCGGCAGCGGCGGCTGGGGCCTCTGATTGGGTTTCGGAGTCCGGTACTGGAGCCAATCAGCGCGGGCAGCGAACCGGGGGAGCGAGGCACGGTGAGTATGAGGAGCCAATATCCAGCGGCCCAGAGCCGGCCCCAGCGCCCCGATTGGCGGGTCTCGCTGACCACTCAGGAGAGGCCCAGGCGCCCGTCGGGCCCAGGGAGCCGAGCGGGGCCTCTCCGAGCGCTGCAGCGGGCCGCCCGGCTCGGGGCCTCGGGGTGACTGCGCTTCTGGCTTAGGCCCGCTAGCGTGGGCCGGCGCCCAGGGACGGCTGCTTGGGTCCGGGCCCAGGCGGGGCGCTGCCGTCGGCCGGGGCTGGCCCCGACCCTAGGTCCAGCTCCTGGCTCGGGGCTGCGGGCTCGCGGGCCCCGAGCGCCCTCCACGCACGCGCGCGAACGCCGCAGCCTCGCTCTCGGGCAGGGAAGGGGGCCGTACCCGGCCTGCGCGACGGGGCTCGGGCTCCCCCACCCGCCCCGGTCGGGACCGCCCCGCCTGGCCGGTGACCCCAGCCGTCATTTCCTCCTCCCGCACCCGAGCCCGCCGAGCTCTCTTCCTGCCCGGCCTGCTGCTCGGCTGCGTCCCGCCCGCCGTGCATAACCCATGCGTCTTCTTCCCGGGAACATGCCGATCCTTTTCCCTTTCACTCTTGTTCCTTTTCAAAGTGTCGCGCTGGACCCGTTAGCTCAGCGTACACATCTTATGGTCTCCCTCCCCCCTCCTCCCCCACCCCGTCCTGATCTGTTAACCTTGGTTTTAAGCATATGTAGAAACTGGAGTATTCCTTGGCTTTTGTTACGGTGGGGGGAAACCGCCCTTTCATGTCGTTGCGGAACAATTTGCTGTACTTGGCAGCCTCTTTGTGCGGAGGAGGGAGTGGGCTGAGAGCCGCCCCTGCACGTGGAGATGGACAGATGAAAGCCAGGCCGTACCCATTGTTGGTGCTGAGTGGGGGCCCAGTACGCCCCTGTGAATTCGGAGGCCCCAGCTCGCAAACAGTCGGGGTTATTTCCTCTGCTGCACTTGTGGAGGCCTTGAACCGTGAAATTCCTTCAGCTAGAAGAGGGAGGTTTCAGGAGAGGAAAGCATGCTTACGAGCCCCAGTGTGTGTCTGAGACAGGCTCAGTAGGTAGGGAAGTGGGCGGAGGTTTGAGTTTAGGCGGGAAAGTCAAGTTAGTAAATGTATGTCTTCCAAGGGTTGGTTGTTCTTTTCTTTTAACAGTTATTTTCATCTGGAGCTGCAGATAGAGATCTAGAAATAAATAATGGAGAAAATAGACCATCTTGGGACTCCACTCCTTTCCACCCTGATTTCGCCCCACCTAGTTTTCTGTAATCAGCCAGGTGCCTCACACCAAGCCCCTCCCCATAGGCAATGTTTTGTTCTTATTCAGGTCTGCTTTATAACCACAAGATTTCACAACTTCTCAATCCAGTGTGCCCAACCAAGATAACAATACTTGCAGAATTTCTGCTTATGTAAAATTTTGTCCAGCTTGCTCCTGTGCCAGCTCAACTAAAACAAAGGTATAAAGCTCCTACTTTCTGAAAGTTCAGAACTCAGAATATGGAGCACTTAACTCTTCTGGGTCACCCAGCTTAATCAAGCATGGTTCCCTGTGTGCTCACTGGAGGGCCACTCGCATTTCCCGCGCATTTGGCTCCCTGACTGGGAAACCAGCGCACTGACCCATGAGCCATGGGCTCAGAGTTGTTAAGCGGCCACCCGGAGCCATCTCTGGGAATGACGTGCTCCTGCCCTCATTCAGCAAGACCTCCATCAGAGGGACCCCTGAGCACTGTATTCCCCTTACCACACTGGACTTGGCGAAGTGGACCAGCCTTCTGACAGGACTCCAGTGTGAGGTAAGGCCCAAGGGCCCAGTCCCACTTGGGCCTGTGCCAGCATCAGAAGGGGAGTTTGTTCACCTCCCACAGTTTCAGGCCATAGACTTCAACCAGGGATTTTGCGTAGAGGGGATGCTTAAACTGAATGAATGTGTGAATGACCATGAACTAGTTCCTGCCTTGTCAGGACTACTTCATGTGTTTGGATCCTGACTGGGCCCCAAACTGTGTTTCCATGGTGACATTAAGCTCAAGGGTGACCCACCCCTTGAGAGGATGATCAGGCCAGGCTTTGTAAAGGAACACTGGAGCATCTTAACCACAATGCGCCTAAATTTCTGCAAGGGTCACAGCCAGCCAGGCAGGCACTTGTTTTTAAGAACAGGTTTCATGGACAGTATGGCATGACATGCCCCAGGTCACATGAGCTACAGCATTGCTCCCTCCCCCAACTCCTTATCATCTGCCAGGACACCTGTCTGCCAGGACACTTCTCAACTTCTTAACAGCAACACTTTGGCAGTGACCACCAGGCCCCATATATTACAGTGTGGTGTCCTTGTCCTTGTTCTACCTTATAACCATGAGATTTTACAACTTCTGAGCCTACCATGCCCAACCCAAGATAACTTGTGCTTTTGTAAAATTTCACCCAGCTTGCTCCTGGCCCAGCCTAACTAAAACAGTTATAAAGCCCCCACTTGCCCAAAGTTCAGGGCTCAGAATTTAGAGTGTTTATCTCCTCTGGGTCAGCCAACTTAGTAGGTGTGGTTCTCCAGTTTGGGGTGCTGCCTGCATTTCCCACTCCACCAGTAGATCTAAAATTGCTAACAGATGTGCAAATTAAGATACATAGATATATTAAAAAATAAAAACTTTTTTTTTAGATATAGATATATTTTCCCCTAAGATTGAAAAAAACTGACTCCTAACTTGTAGTATTAGTTCCACTAATAGCAGTTGATTTCTTTGATAGGAAATACAGTGGTTCTTCACTTATCCTGGAGGTTCCAGACACCTCCACCATAAGTGAAAATCAGCAAAATAGTATCATTATATTTATTTTAATATTTATATATATTTTAAGGTTTTATAAGCCCTTCCCACACTCTTACAAACTTTTCCCATACTTTAAATGTTCTTAACCATTTTCTAAACTCAAAAATCTGTGTAATTTTAATGTATACTGAGTGGTATTACAAAATCCTGCAATACAGAAAATAATCTGCAATAAATAACTTAGATGAATAAGTGCTTGCCTGGCAAACACAGGGTCTGAGTTCAATCTCTGGTACCAGGTGGGAAAAAATAGATTAATTTTCTTCTATCTTTTTTTTTTTTTAATGTATTTGGTACAGGGTCTCACTACACAGCTCAGATTCTACTGATCTCCTGCTCAGCCTCCGCAGCGCTGGGATTACAGGTGTGTTCCACCACACCTGGTCTCGGTGATTGCTCAGTGCTCCCCAGGGCAGGACCAGTGGGGCATGTGGTGCCAGGGATTAAACCCTGGTTCCTATGCTCGCCTAAGCAGACACTTTGTCCGCTGAGCTATCTCGCCAGCCCTAGGTGAATATTTTTTGAAAACCTGTAAAACAGAGAAAGACGAACTACAAATAGTAAAGGACTACTGTAAGCTTTTTATCAAGGTCTTGTTTGCTGAGGTCGTGTGAACAGTGTGTTTGAGAAAATGTCTGTTCTTGCCACTACTGAAGTGCTTTGCATTTTCGGAAGGCTTTCTCTTTGAATTGTTTTCAAAATCCACTTAATCCTCACATTCATTGTAGTAATTGAGATAGTGTGGCTGAGTGTTCTTTTCTAAAGAGGATCTCTATGCAGTTTAGGCTGACCTTGAACTCACTTTTGTACCCCAGGATGGCCTGGAGCTTGCAGTGATCATCCTGTCTCAGCCTCCTAAGTGTTGGGATTACAGGCCTGTGCCACCGGTGACTCCTGACTCATTGTAGTATATTTAAGTGGTCATATGTGATCCCTTGAGAACTACCAAATAACTTGTTAAACTTCTTTGCAAAAGGTAGTCCTGTATATCTACAGCCTGTACTATTCTGCATAAGCATTTTCTTGCTTGGTATTTGAAGGGATGCTAACTAGCATTGTCTGTTAACTTTGTCTGACCATGAGGCCTTTTACAATGATACTCATATGCTGAAGTTTTCCTGTGTTTTGTTTTTTGTTTATTTTTGGTACAGGGTCTCAGCAGACTCGTAATGATCCTCCTGTCTCAGCCTCCCCAGCACTGGGATTACAGGTGTGCGGTACCATTCCCAGTTTCTGGGCCAGCACACCGTGTAGTAATGGGATCAAACCCAGGTCTATGTGCTTGCCAGGCAGGCACTTAGACCCGCTGAGCCTCTCCCCGGCTCTCTGTCATGGTCTTTATGTTCTCCTTCTGGAGTGCTGCTTCACTCTCCGCTCCATCATCACTGTTGGTTCTCGTCACCCACACTGCACCAGTTTATGAGGCACCATTGCCTAGTGCCGGCTTTGTTTATCTGCACGTGTAGTAAGTTTGTCCTCCAAATTCCCACGGACTTTCTCTTAGGACCCTAGTGCAGGTTTTTATTACTTTACAAAACTTAGGCTCTTTGAAGTCAGAATCTTAATCAGTTTCCTTTTGGTTTTTTGGTTTGGTTTGGCTTTTGGAACAAAAATCTCAGTAAATAGTTCAGGCTATCTTGAACTCACTATGTATCCCAGGCTGGTGAAAACCTAATAGTTATCCTCCTGCTTCAGCCTTCCAAGTGTGAAATTACAGGTGTGTACCGCCACACCTGGCCATTATTTCTACAGCATTTAGAACAACATACATGATGTATCGTAGTTGAGAGAAGAAGCAAATTAAGCTTAAACCAAAGGACGTTTCTAGTGTAGGGGTTGTTTGGTAGTGGTTGTCAAATGTGATCTGAGGGCTTCTATGCCTATGGTTGAGTGTCAGGAAGTACCTGTGGTTTGTGTCTGGTTGTCCCACCAAAACCTCATGCAGTCATGGGGCCAACTTCTAGAGGTTGGGATTAATTCATGATCCAGAGCTGGGATTACGAGTGTACTACTGGGATTACTGTGAATGCTACTGGGATTATGGGTGTGAGTGCTACACCCCACCGGGGCGGATAGCCTGAGTGCCATATAAGGAAGGGAGAGGGACTTGGTCTCTGCTGCCACTGCTCCTGCCTTTTTGCTCTTGCTGTTTTGCGCCACCATGAACTGCTACTCTCTGCCGTGTGCCACTGTACCTTGGAAGCCAGCTGAGTATGGACCTCCACAAACTAAGCTAAATAAATAGTTTTTCCTTTGTTTTGGGTGTTGGGTATCTTGTCCCAGCAGTGAGAGAAAAGTAACCAAGACAGGAAGCTCTAACTTTAGACTGTGTGTGTATCCACGTCCAGTGAGCTCCCAGGGGTTGGCTAAATTTCCACTTGCACTTTGAAATCACAGGGCAGAGACGCTATGGGAAGGTTTTCACATGACCCAGAATAAACTTTTTCTATCTGAGAAAGAAAACATTAGGAACTCAGTGTCGGGAGCAAGGGCTAGACAGTAAATCTGGCTGACTTGGTTTTGTCATACCCCTGGGCAGAGAGGCCGTCCAGGAAATACTGTCTGTTCTGCTTGCTGAAGTCCACCTTTTAGGAACACACAGCCTCACCAAGTGGCTCAGCCTTCCCTGTGAGCGGCCTTCCGCCGTGGTCCACGCTGAATCACTGCCTTTTAAATATGACAGCGTTGCTGCTATTTTTACCCTTCAAAGCATAGTGAATTTGTTCTTAAATTGGAACAGAATTATTAGCAGAATAAACTAGTTAAAAACTTCATGAAGTTATGTTTATTACGAACATTCCTATGTGTTCTTTGACTTATATTTTGTAATTGTGATATAAATTTCTCAAAATAAGGAAAGATACCACACAGGAAGGGAATACAAGGAAGTCCTGGAAACATTAGTGTATTGTCACCCACCTTAGCTACCAGGTCTGCCATGCAGCTTCCAGCTGGGCCTCATAGTCAAAATGACTGTGAAAGGTCAATGTTTTGAATCGAGTCAGGGCATGCCAGCAGCACTCCTGCCGACACTCAGTGCAGTGAGGTTGAAAGAATTTCACAGTAACCACTGCCTGCCCCCATGTAAGTCTGCCATGTCCATCTTCAGTGCTTGCCTTGTCACATACCTACCCATATCTTCACCTTGTATTTGATGTCATTTTTGATGCTTGTTAGTAAATTTTATATTCCATTTACACTTCTGACTAAATGCTTGGACACAAACCATGATATTTTGCTCTCTTTCTGTTGCACTTGGGAATCCTGGAAATGATCAGTTTATAAAGAGAGCGCACTTCCTTCGGCGCACAGCTCTAGAGAGCGCAGGCCTGATTGGGTCCCAGATTCCACTCCCTTATGAGGGTGCCATGTGGTAACCAAAGACTTCGCATGGTGTCCACCTCTCAGAGTCCCTGCCACTTCCCAGTAGTGCCAAGCTGGGCCCTCCGGGGACTTTACAGATCCTCACTGTGTGATCCTTCCTTTACAACACTCACTGAGATGCCATACAAGTCCCCGTGTGGGGCTTAGTTAGCTTCTGTCCTCTTACCTTTTGAATTCTGTAATGCATGAAAGCCTAGAGAAAAAAGTAAGGGAAATGTATGTACAATTTTATATATCCTCCCGGCCCAGATTTGCAGGATGAATTGCCTTTGATAATTGATGCAGTCTTAGCTCTTGAGTGAAGCCTTTATTCAGAGCGTGCAGTTGCCGTTACCACTTTGGTTTATCTGATTGTATCCTTGTCTTCAAAGGGGGCTTTCACATCTTATGGTGTATAAGAAGAATAAATTTGAACAGTGACTGGATGTTTGGTGATTTTTAAGGAATTAGTAATGCTTTAATATTTGAAAATGATACTGAGATATAGATATCAGGTAAAATGATCTAAAGACAGATGAGTGTTCATAGATGCTAAAGTGTTTACAGAATTTTTGAGGTAACAGTAGTATTTGGGATTTGCTTCACTGGGGATTGGATGGAAAAGAGACAAGGTATGTGGGACACTGGCCGTATTGCTGATGTTAGGTCTTGGGGCTCAGTACAGTGCCTTTCTACTTAGGAACACAGTAGCAGACTACCAAAATAAAAAGTTGCAATTAGATGGCAGTGAAGTGTTAGTAGATACTTAACCTCAAGTCTGTGGTGTGGCTTAAATCTTTTTTGAAGAAAAATATAACCTTAGGAAGTCAAAGGTTTCCAGTTTCAGTTGCCCATGGTCCCGAGATACTAACTGGAAAATTGTAGGAATGATTGAGGAGTTTTCCAGTGTGTGGCATCCCAGGAGTGTGGTAAACTCTCAGTCTAGTCCAGAGCAGGTAGTGAATCCAAGCGCTGTGAGCTGCCCACCCACCTGTTGCTCTCATCAGCTGCCTGGGTCACCACATTGGCTGCTGCAGCACTGCACTGCTTGTGTTCACGGCCTCCTCAGTTCACCTAATAATGCCCCCAAAGCAGCAGAATCATTATGTTCAAGAGATACCAATCCAGGGAACATAGAAGGACATTCGGACTGTGGTACTCTGGAGATGCTCTGCAGCAGAATCTAGGGGGAGCAGGCTGTGCGGGGCTCAACACTACCCAAGGTTACGGCTTGGTCTAGATGTGCCCCCAAAACCTCCTGCACCCATAGGTGAGCCTTTGCACAGGTGCCTGGATCTAGGGCGTGTGATGCTGGGGTCAAGGGTGAGTGATTACTAAGTGAGCCCACTACTGGTGTAGCATAGCTCTATTTGTACGTGTTTCTACCCAAAAGGTGAGCAGCAAATGTGGGTTACAAGGTTTAAAAAACCAAGGAACTTTTATTCTGTAAAGTACATGTGCAGACCTGAAAACCAGTAATTGCTCAAAAAGTAAACTAGAATATTACTGGATTTATACTTTATTGTTTTAAAAAAAAACTTGGAGCAGCCAAATAGCTCAGCACATTAAAGTGCCTGCTTAGGCAGACTCAGGGGCTGGGAGTTTGATCCCCAAGCCTGCCATGCCAGCCTCTCCCCTGGGGCACGCTGAGACAGCGATTGAGATTGGGCATGGTGGCACACACCTGTAATCCCGGCACTTGGGAGGCTGTAAACAGGAGGATCACTGTGAGTCTGATCTATGTAGTGAGACCCTGTAGACCTTATAGACCCTGTCCTAAATACAAAAAAAAAAAATTTTTTTTAATTTGAAAACATAGTCTTGGAACACAGAGCTTTTATGAGTATTTGTGAGGGGTGAATGTTGCAGTGATAATATTGAAATTCAAGGTTACCAATAAGAAGTGGCAGAAATACCAGGTGAGGTAACTCCTGCACTCAGGCAGCTGTGGCCCAAAGATCACAGTGAATTGGAGGCCAGTCTGGAGTCTATAGGGAGACTGTTTCAAAAAAACACTGTGACAACTTTAAAACATGTGAATATATTGCATTGCTACACCATGAAGTCCTACTGTAGTTAATGTAAACATTTTCTATTCTTTTACTGAGTGTTCTTGCAAGTGGTAAGTACAGTGATAATTGTCAAGCTGACTTGTCTTGCAAGGCCTTTATGACATGTCATTTTCATTTCTTTCCCAAACTCACTGATAGGCACACACCACCTCCCACCTTCGAGGGTCTCAGCGGGAAGCTTGCTGCGTGCAGGACTGACGTGGAGGCACAATGGAGCAGTACACAGCCAGTAGCAATAGCTCCACGGAGCAGATTGTCGTGCAGGCCGGACAGATCCAGCAGCAGGTACAGAGGCACAGCGGCTGTAGAGCCCAGGGAGGCACAAGCGTTGGTGGGTGTGCTCCTCTGGGGAGTCACCCGAGAGGTCTCCGCATGTAAACCCTGAGACAGGATCTCATCCCTTGTGCCAAAGTGCTGTGTTCAGCCCATGACCACTTCCAATCTGCCCTTTGTGGGGGCCTGGTTTAATAGTGAGTTGCTTCTTCTATTTCTCATGTGGAGACTGGAATTTTTTTCCCCAGGTTCAATATGATAGGTTCTGTACTTGTTAAAGCTAAGTGGTGATTTAGTGAGTGTTTGTCCACAGGAGACAAACAGTAGTTTCCATTCTCTAGAACAGCTTGAGCTCAATGCTAGGATCATATGTAGATAGCCACTATTAGTGGGTAAGCACAAATCAAGAAGCAATTCTTGGGGTTTTTGTCTTTTTGAGATAGGGTTTTGCTATGCAGTTCAGGCTGGTCTTGAACTCATAATGATCTGCCTCAGCCTCCCAAGTGCTGGGGTTATAGGTACACGCCATGACATCTGGCTGTTTGTTCTTTAAGACTATATAGTGTGTCTCCTCGTATTTATACAGTTTTTCTAGTGCTTTTTACCTAGGTTTATTTGAGTAAAATCTCACTTTCTGTCCCACCCCTTGAAGAAAAAAAGAAGTACATTATACTTCCATTTCACTGTAGGCCAAGAGTGGAAACTTGGGAGTATTTTTGTCTTCACAATGAAGCCTAAAGCCAGTCATAGTGGCACATGCCTGTAATCCCAGCATTCAGGAGGCTAAGGCAGGAGGATTGTTTGAATTTAAGGGCAGTCTGGGTTACCCAGTGAGTTCAAGTTCAGTCTGAATTGCATAGTGAGACCCTGCCTCAAAAGAGCAAAACAGAAAGAAACAAACAAAATGTAACTTAACTGTTAGGTGGGAAGGAGGAAGGCAAAGGAAGTATTGGTAGTATGCTGTTTTGATCAGAGGAAGGAGAGACTTGATTAAAGGAGATAAATTATTTACCTTCCCTTGCCTGCCTTCCCTTCAGCTGCTGGGGTGGGGCGACTCCATACAGGGTTCCTTCATTCAGGCCAGTGCCCTGGTGGGCAGGGGCTTCTCTGTCCTACTTCTCTTAGGATATGCAGGTGAAGTTGAGTCTCCCCAGATCTTGCTTCTAAGGTAGTCCAGTTGGGTAGAAATAAAACTTAGTTTGGGGACATAGTAGTGGTCTCATGAAGCTGACTTTCGTTCAGTGATTGATTGACTCTTCATTTCTTGGAAGTTGCATTTGTACCCCAGAAATTCTTCATCTTAGTGTCAAGGAGGTTAGAACTTGGTAACTTCTTATGAACTTATTTGAGAAAATAAAAAGAGCATTAAACTAATTGATAAGCAGAAGAGTAAAAAGTCCTGTTTCTGGTGAGAAGGACTACATTATTATTTTGGGTGGGGGCCCTGGCTCAGGCTGCCTTAAGGGGCAGGTCTGGTAATGCAGGGGGAGGTGGGGATCGAACCACAGTATCCTACGCCTGACTGTATTTGCATGAGCAGGCGCTTAAACAACTAAGCTAACTGGCAGGCTCTCACCCCCCTCCCCGGCATTATAAATTTTTTGTTGATGTTATTTTGACCTGTTGGAGTTGTGGAAGTAGGTTTCGAGGTCAGCTGTAGGGGGAGAGGGCTAATGTCTTCCATCTACTGCACAAGAGTGCAGGGAGTCTGTACAGTTTGCCGTCCCAGGTAGGGGGAGGCTTAGGAAGGAAGACTTCCTGCCCCTCCCCCAGAGGTAAGGCGCTCTCATGTCTCAGACTGTACATTTTTTCCTGACATATTTCAAGCTCTTCCTGTTCCTGTTCTCAGCAGCAGGGTGGTGTCACTGCTGTCCAGTTGCAGACTGAGGCCCAGGTGGCATCCGCCTCAGGCCAGCAAGTCCAGACCCTCCAGGTAGTGGTGCCCTCTCTGATTCTCTGTGAGCACTGCATGGGCCTGTCCTCGTGTCTGGTGCTGTCTGTGTGAGGGTCTCAAGTAGGCGTGCCAGAGTCAGTCGCATGTGTTTGATGCTGCTAACTTGTCCTTGAGGCTTTTACTATAAGGTGCCAGTTTCCTAATGTTCACGTTTTCTGAAAACTATTGGCTAGTGTGTTGGGGGAGGGGGTCCTGGAAAAGATACAAAAGTCACAGGAAGAAATTCTCACAAGTGACATTGGAACTTCTTCTGTGCTCAGACTCCATGATCTGATCACATAGTAAAATTTCCTGAATTTGTATGTCCTCCATTGGAAGAGAAGACACAAATGAGGCTGGGCTGCCCTTTGTTTTTTATTGAAAGGGCAATTTGACTTGCAGAGTAGCCATTCCATTTGGTGAGGTTTATCTAAGCACTAAATCTCATTAGTCTCCTGTTGACCCAGCTTGTTTTTACTACCCTGTGGGGAACTGGTCACCTGTCTTATTAGCTGTCCAGAGATTGTCCTGTATACCCTTTGGTTGGGGAGAAGTGGAATCTTCTTTCACCACTTAGATGTTACAGCCACTGACAGAATTCTTATGGCTTGCTTGGATGTGTTAGCTATTAAAAGAAACAAAAAATCTTTTTAAAGAATTCTTACCCAGGGCAGTTAGTTAACACTAGGTATGGCCAGAACAAATACCTTATGTTGTGCTATGATGTAGCTAGTTTCTGTTTTAAAATAGGCGCACGAGTCTGCTGTGTCTAGATTACTTTGACTGAAATGACCATATTTTTGAGAAGTTGGCAAGATACAGAGGTCCTAGCTTTTTCCTCCATCCAACTGAAAGTGATTTAGAGCGTGACTGAGAAGGTAAAACTGGCATCTCTCTTTATTGCTCGCGCTACGCAGCGTCCCGCAGTTAACTACCCCGTACTGTGATGGGTTCGCTTCACCCTTTGAACCCTACCGCCAGCAGTGCCTGGTAATGATTGCAGCCAGTTCCTGACATACGCCAGGCTGAAGAAGCTGCGTTGTAGGTGCTCCCTATCTGTACAGGAACCCTAAGAGTTCAACAGCTTGTCTGTGTTTTTCATGCTTGCTTCATCTTATTAATATATAAGACAGTATCTTGGGTGTCATTAACCACTTCCAAATAGGAATGTAACGTGCTTTTAACTGTATGGCTTTTGTCTGGTGCATGTGTTCTGTGAACATTGGTATGTTGTGAACACTGGGCTGTTGAAAGCATTTACCACATGCATGCGTAGCATGTTTATGGGGAGGAAGTTAAGATGGTGGATAGCTAGAAAACTATTAGTGTCTCAAAATTTCTGTTAACTAATTAGATTCTATTTAAAAGAGTGGAAACCTTTCTCTGGAGTATCTTGGTGCTTTTGGAGAATTTTGACTATTCATGTGCTAAGCTAAGACTTTTGACTATTCATGTGCTCATAAATCTGTCCTGAAACAGCATATGTAAGCATCAGTGTAACAAGGAGAATGTGAATGTGAGGGAACGAGAAAGTATGAGAGACTCAAGCTCCAACATCCTTAAAAGTGAAGTGGAGTTTCACAAGAGACCATTTAACTAAACCTGGACTTTTCGGCCGTACAGTTCTGATAGAGCGGTGATAGGTGGCCTTTACAGTATACACTATTCGGGTACTATAGACTTATCTTTGAATCCATTATTTTTGAAGCATGCTGTTACAGGAATTAAGGGTGAATAATTTAAGTATGAATGTTTGTGTTCTGTACCAATAATTCCTCAAAGGTAGAATATGAAAATGAAAGCTTAGAACTTGTAGCTCTTCTGTTGATCATTGTTGTTCACATCTAAAGTGGCTTCGTCACCAGGCATGGTGGCACGCTCCAGCAATCCCAACACTCAGAAGGCTGAGGCAGGAGGATCACTGTAAGTTAGAGATCAGCCTGCACTACAAAGAGAGTTTGAGGCCAGTCTGAACTCCATAATGAAATCCTGTCTCAAAAAGACCAAAAAATAAATAATGTAGCTTGGGTCAGGCCTCCAAAAAGCATTCTGCTAGACATTTGTTTTACATTTGTACTCAAGATTTGATGGGAGGGCTGGCAAGTTAGCTCAGTGGTCTAAAGTGCCTGCTTAGGCAAGCACAAGGACCACAGTTCAATCCCTGGCACCACATGCCACACCAGTCCTGTCCCCAGGGTGGGCTGAGCTGACCACAAAAAAAAAAAGCAATTTGGTGGAGCAGTGACTACTACTTCCTGGAGTAGTCCGTGTGCTCACAGGAGCTTAAAGTTGTGGATGCCGTTGCTGTGCCAGACGGATCTGTCTGATTTCACTATTTGTCACTGCTTCTGTTTAAGCTGAAATAATTTCAGATGCTGTAAGTTCCAGTATGAACTACCCAGCAGAGATTGCACACAGACCAGTTTTTAGCCCTGGGCCCGTAAGCGACAGACATTCCTAGGTCCTCTGAGTGAGGCGAGAGGGTCATAGGTATGCATAGCACCTGGTGGCCGCGGGAGCAAGGGCTCCTAACCCCTGCAGTGTTCCTGCTGCCCAGCTTCCTCAGGGTGAGCTCCGTGCTCTGGTTTATTTCCCTCAGGCTATCTGGAATAATGCTTTAACCACCATCACCATCATCTCTCTCACTGCCTATTCCACCTGGCTGGTATCTTTGATGTATTTATTGAATGTCTGTCATGGATATGGCCTTTGGTGATAAGTGCCTCACATCTGACTAGAGGCTTCCTGTGGACTACGGATGCCCCACTGCATCTCGCCTTAAGTATTCAGTCTGATGCTTAGAGGTGTCAGAGCTACAGAAGGCAGTAACTTGAGGACCAGCGCCTCACTTTCTTAGTGTTTCTCCTGCCCACCTGCCACCCCTCAGCAAGACAGCAAAATAGTTCTGATACATGTCTGGTAAAAGCCGTATCGTGTCTTTTGTTGTTTCATTGTTTTATTTTCCCTCATTCTAGGTCCAAGGGCAACCCTTAATGGTGCAAGTCAGTGGAGGCCAGTTAATCACTTCCACTGGCCAGCCCATCATGGTCCAGGCTGTCCCCGGAGGACAGGGTCAAACCATCATGCAAGTGCCTGTATCCGGGACACAGAGTCTGCAGCAGGTGAGGGGCCGTTTATACCTGTGTAGGATGCGTCTCACATTGGGTTGTAGTGAACTACGGCAGTTGATGTTGCCTTGCTTCCTGCCTCTATAGCACTGGTGACTTGCCTATGGCGTGTGTGCCTTTTTTTTTTTTTTTTTGT
>NDGN011319442.1:0-12861 GCA_002564285.1 Tympanoctomys barrerae | reverse complement strand
CTTGAGAAAATGTTTTTTCTCTCCATGTGACTCTCCCCAGGCTCACTTTAGATCATCGAACACTTTCCTCTGGGGCTCCATGATCTTCTTGATCAGAAAATTTGGAGCACAGCTGAGTTACAGGATGTTCCAGTACAGGTTCTCCTATGGGGACAGGGATTTGAAGTTTAAATTTTAGTAGTACATGTTTGCGTCGGGAGTTGGTGCATGCCATAACGCATCATAATACCAAGCTTTGGGCGGGTTAGCCCAATGCCGATCCCATTTTACAGATGGAGAAGCCTTTGTGTTTTCAGGCAGGTCGCCCACCTCCAGTTCTGTCTCCCTCGCACTGTAAAATGTGGGAGCAGTATCTACCCCCTGTGGAAATGGCTGAGCCTTCACCCCCCAGATACTAAAACCCTCAGATTCTCGTCGTCTGTGCATCCTGGATAGACTTTGGCCATTTCTGGACTGCTTGCAATACCTATTACAATGTAAATGCTGGGTGTGACTGTTCAGCTGTATTGCGTGAAAAATAATGCAAGAAACAGAATTGTGTACATGTTTATTACAGGTAGTTGGTTTAGATCTGGAGTCGGTTGGATCCATGGGTGCATAATGCACAGATGCAGAGGGACATCTGTATTTATTTTGTATTACATTGTATTTACTTTCTGGAGTTACTGTTAAGATTTAAAATATTACATAAAAAAAGCACCCAAGACCCCTAAAGGTTTCCACAGCAGCTTCTGAGGTTGGTTGAGTGCCCCAGCTGGGGCATTCATAGCAGGTCCCGTTGGTTGTGCCCTCCTGCGGAGGTGGGTGAGGGGAGCCCATCACAGTGAGTGACCTGGCCTGGCTGCCCTAGGCACCGTCAGCACTGTCTGAGCAAGTGGGGTTCCACCCCTCCTAATTGGTATGCCCCATGGGGAGGAAAGGCTATATGGGGATAGCTGAGGATGCTGCAGTGTGGCACTTTCAAGGTCAGTGTTGAAGAGTAGCAGCCGGGCTTGGGCCAGGGACAAGCATGCATAGGATCAGCTAGCTCAGTCTGAAAGAGCTTGCCCCAGGAAATTCAAGTTCCCTGCGACCATCAGAACACACAGCCCACCCCCACCCCGGGGAGCCTGGGATTGAACTCAGGCTCTTGCGCTTGCTGGGGAAGCGCTTATTCCACAGAGCCATCTCCACAGCCCACGTACAGCTTAAACTTCCTAAAGAGCCTAAATGTCTGCAGGTGAGTCACAGTTTCTTAGAGGCAGCTAGTAGGCCCTTAGGTGGATATTAAAGTGTCTATGTACAGAATTTAATAGTCTGGTTGATACAGGAAAGGGAGCAGAGATCAGGTCGCTCTTCTTCCCACTGGGCTTGCTCACAGGTGCAGGGTACCTTTCCTGGGCCCAGATGGATGTAGGGTCATTGGAACTCTCTCCAGAGCATCCCTTGACCCCAGAATTCATCATAACACTTTTACAGACCTACCTCGTCAGCATTGTGTTCTCCTTTGACAGGAAAACTGAGAAGGAAGGGATGGCTATGGATTTGCTGCCTGCTCAGGTGACAGTAAGTAAAATTCATCTTTTTTTGTGAATAGCTGGCTGGGTTCAGAGATGTGAACACAGTTACATACTTTCTCCAGGTATTTTTCTACCGAGTGAAAGCCATGGAGAATCTAGAGCCTTAGAAGTTTTTCTGAGACAACTGGGCTTAGCAGGGGACTGCTAAGGAATGTGCCTGTTTGTCTCCGGGTCAGTCTTTTTTTCTTTGGTACTAGGCATTGATCCTAGGGATTTGCACATGCTAGGCACATGCTTTACCACTGAGTCACCATCCCCAGCTCTTTTAAAAACCTTTTTTGAGACAGCTTCTTCCTAAGTTTCCTAGGCTAACTTTGAACTTGCAGTCCTCCTGCCTCAGCCTCCAGAGTAGCTAGGATTATGGATAACATTCAGATATGCCCGGCTCTGAGTCATTCTTAATTCACCCCACTCATGTCATGGTCAGAATTTGAGTCACTGCTGCATATGTACTTCCTCTTGGTGAGGAGTACAGGTGAGTAGATGATTATTTTCCTTCACAAAGGAGTTAGTCTTTCTTGGGGCAAAGACAAGATAGGACTAGACTCCCACAAAAATGTATTACACACTCAGTATATGCAGGATGCCAGCAGAACCCTGGGATACAAAGAGGAAAAATACTATTTCTTTCTTTAAGCAATGCTGAGTTTAGGAAGCATGATACATATGCAAGGGGAGTCAAGGGAAACACCCTCAAGTGAGGTCCTTTGGAATTAAAGCTGAAGGGCAAGACTGATACTGGTGCTTAGAGGCCAGGGTGTCCCAGTGTGGGCTCAGCCTGCGTTGGGCATGGAGGCTGGCACTGGGGTGAACAGGGCTGGGCCGGGCACTGCTTGAATGATGAGCTGGCCGGGATCGTGTTTTCAGTCTAGGCATTGCCTTATCTCCTCATCGTATCCTCTGATTTCTCTTCCCCTGCTGCTTCAGACTGCTCTCCTGCCCCCTTCTCTTTCCCCTTGAGACCTGTTCTCATTACTCTAACCATTAGCTTTCCAAGATGCTGCTCCAGTCTCTGTCCTTGCGCCTCTTGTAGAGTTCCAGCTCATCCTTCCCAAATGCTTAGTAGTACTTCTGCATGGGATTCCCATCTTTCCCCTGCATCAGCTCCCTTCCTTGTTGCCTCCTTTCTGTGGACTGCCGATTCTGCCCCCTCCGCCCTCAAATGCCCTGTGCTCTGGCTGCGCTGCAACTCTTGGCCGTCAAGGAAGAGCCACATGGGAGAGTATTCCCTTAAATCTAGTGGGTCCTGTCAGCCCTTTGAACTAGGAAGTTTTTAGCAGGCATAGCATAAAAAAGAGGTCATGGTATCCTATATAGGGCAGGTGCCTGGTGCTTGCATGCTATATGAAAAGATGTGTTTATCCTAAATAGGCTTGGAACAACTAAGAATTGTATCGTAAGTCTCAGAACAACCCCTAGAAATGCAAACAGGTCTAACTGAAACTTTAATATATAAATTAAAGTGCAGTCTAAAAGAATTCAAGGGCTAAGGGTGAAGCTCAATGGTTGAGTACATGGTTAGCATGTATGAGGCCCTGGGTTTGATGCCTAGCACTACAAAATAACTAAATAATGAAAGGATTCAAAAGAAAGGACCACACACACAAAGGAAACAAAGTAAACCTAATAGAAAGATGTAAAGAAATAAATGAAAGGTTGCAGTGGCCTATGCCTGAAATCTCAGCCATTTGGGAGCCTGATGCAGGAGGATTGAAAGTTTGAACCAGCCTGGGGTAACATAGGCCCTGTCTCAAGGTAGAAAGTTATAAAGGGGTGTGATATACATCAGTGGTAGGGCACTATTAGATTATCTCTAGTACCACAGAGAGAGAGAAAGAGGAGAGAGAGAGAGAGAAAGAGAGAAGGGAATAAGAGATTGTTTTTCTACCTTTCTCCACAAATATCAAAGAATAATCTGGGAAAAATTTATATTCTTCTGGATTTTTTTTTTTTTTTTGAGGAACCGGGGATTGAACTCAGGCCCTTGCACTTGCCAGGCAAGTGCTTATTCCACTGAGCCATCTCCCCAGCCCCTCTTCTGGATATTTTATATAGAGATTTTGTTGTAGCTTTTTTATGAATCAGTAATGTATCAAGATCAGGCTTCAATGTCAAGCATACACATTTCTATTTAAAAGGCTGCACAGCATTTCATGGAATGAATATACTATACTTTGCTTCTCCATTTACTTCTTGAGAGAGTGTAGGTTGTCTTCACTTTTCACCATTATGTTTCCTATTGGTGCTGTAACAACTTGCCACAAATTCAATAGCTTCAAACAACATAAATTTATTCCCTTATAGTTGTGGAAGTTAGAAGTCTGAAATTGCTTTCCTAAGCGTGAGCTCCAGCCCTCCGTGTGGCTAGTTCCTTCTGGAGACTGAGGGGGAGATTGGTTTCTTGTCCTTTTCACAGTCCAGTGCTGCTGAATTTCTTGGCCTGTGGCCCGGTCCACCATCTTCAGAGCCTGTCCCATCAGCCCTTGCTCTATCATCGCATCACCTTCCCTCCCATGAGGGCTCCTCATGATTGGGTCCACCTGGATGGTACTCCATGATGCGCCCCTCACCTTCAGATCCTTGTAACCCATTTTCAGAGTCCCTCTTGTCATTTAGGAAACATTGGCAGGTTTGGTGTTCAGCCTACCACAACCTGAAATCACAGCTCATGTTGCAGTAAGTGTCCTTGAGCAAGTGTCTCCCAGGCTACATGGCTGTGTCTTGTGGTAGGGTCCCAGAAGGCAAGGTTGAAGTCCTGTGCCCTTTACATTGTCAGACTCACAGCAGAATGCTTGCTGAAAGCATTGCGCCATTTTTATTCTTTTAAAGCTCTTGTGTCTCACAAGAGTTGGCCATCTGCCCAGCTTGTGCCTTCGCCCACCTTGAGCACCAGCTAGCTTTCGCTAGCCTTCTCTCTCAGGACTTCTTTAGTTCCCTCTTGCACCTGAATCATCCCACAGGTTTTGTGGTTCTTTTGCTTTTCATAGTCAGAGGACGTCCATCTGAGGATACAGTTGAGAGGTATGTCTGCCTGAATTCAAACCCTGCCTCCACACTTCCTAAGGGCATTATCTTGGGAAGACTATTTGCCCTTTCTAGACCTGTTTCTTCTGCAGAGCTGTTTAATTATAGTATCTTCCTCACAGGATTTTTAGAAACTTAAAAGAAGTATTATATATATAATTTCTATTATATCCCTACTAAATTATTTAAATATTAGCTAATACTATTTTTATTATTTGTTGTATGTCTCAGAAATTATTTCTAGGGGCCGGCCAAATAGCTCAATGGATTAAAGTGCCTGCAAGCAGGCACAGGGGCCGGGAGTTCAGTTCCCGGGCCTGCTGTGCTGGCCTGTCCCCAGGGCACACTGAGATGGCAGTTGAGACTGGGCATAGTGGCGCGTGCCTGTAATCCCAGCTCTTGGGAGGCCATAAACAGGCAGATCACTACAAGTCTGATCTAGTAGTGAGACCCTGAACACCCTGTAGACCCTTCCCTAAAATACAAAAAAAAAAAAAAAAAAGAAAAGAAAAAAGAAGAAAGAAATTATTTCTATACAGCTGGTAGGATGTTTCATTTTCTAGCATTTCTCTAAGCACATTCTGGTGTTTTCCTCATATTTAATTTGGATTTGGGGTAGCAGGGAGACATGCTCGTGTACTTTAAAAGATCAAATGCTGAATTTTGTATTCCCTGTTGGCTCAGACTGGCCACTTTTTCCCTATCCCTACAATGTATGGCATATATCTCTGCTCCCAATGAGTATTTAGTAAATACTTGTTTAATTAAATAGTTGATTTAAAAAAAAATTACATAAATAGCGAATGTGAAATCCGCCCGAGACATTGTCAGAACTGCTTGCTAGGCACCTCGGTGTCACTTCTTACTGAGTTTCTACTGAAAAGCAGGAAAGGCTTTGCCGTTTCAGGAGCCCGTGACCTTCAGGGATGTGGCTGTGCTCTTCAGCCAGGACGAGTGGCTGCAGCTGGGCCCTGGTCAGAGACGCTTGTACCGGGAGGTCATGCTGGAGAACTACAGCAACCTGGTCTCCCTGGGTAAGGAGTTTTGCCTCTAAGGGAGAATGCGCTAGAACACGCCTTAGAGCACCCTCTCTGAGCTTAGAGCCTTTGGGTTTCCACCCCATGGTGTACCTGGGAAAAGCCAGATGCTGCAGTTGAAAGTACACATTTTTATTTCAGTGTTCTTCACATTAACCTTTTCTCCTTCTGCCCTTCCTCATACCCCAACCCCAGTAACTTTTCCTTCATGAAGCAGACCAATGATTTGATCCAGGTTAGATTTTGACATCATCTAAGTCTTTCAGATGTTGGAAAATGTAGTACGACCGCCCTGTCTTAGAAGCGTTCATCGCCAGGGCCCAGCGTTACTTTTAGCTAACCCCTGCTTCTCGTCTCCCCCTTGGAACCCAAGTGTTCCTCGAGGGTCTGCTGCCCAGCCCGCCTCCCTCGCCTGGCCCTCTCTGCTCTGGAGGTTCAGGGAGTGATGGATGAGTTCTCTGTGTTCTTTGCTCAGTCTCCATTTTCCTCCTCGTGAACAGGAATTCCAGTTTCGACACCTACAGTGATTTGCCAGTTGCAGCGAGGAGAAGATCCCTGCACAGCGGAAAGAGAAGGGCCTACGGACAGCTGTCCAGGTGTGTGAACGAGACCCTGGGGCTGGGCACGGGGAGTCTAGCTGAGCAGGGTCGGAGGAGGTGTGGCGTGGTGAGATGCTCAGGGTCAGTTGTGGGTTTTTTTGGTTAATAAAGCACTTACAAATGCCTAATTGCAATTACCTAATATTTCATTTTCAATTGTAGATTAAGTAAAGAAAGGTTTAACCCAAAATGCCCTAAAATTGATAGATAAATCTTTCTATCTAGGATCACAGCTGAACCTGGAGCTTGGACATATTCTAGAACTTTAAGATAAATTGAATTCATACATCTTACAGATTTTTATTGTTCTCAAAAGATTTCTACAAGGGCTGGGTTTGTCATTCAGTGGTAGAGCACTTACCTAGCATGTGTGAGGCTCTGATTCCAGTTACCATCATTCAAAACAATTTCTACAAAGAGAGTCATCTTCTGGTTACAGCTTATTAAAGGAAATGAGGCTGGGCAGATAGCTCAGTGGAATAAGTGCTTGCCTGGCAAGAGCAAGGTCCATGGTATCACAAAAAATAAATAAGTAAATGAAATATGAAATAATGAAATGAACTGAACTGAATGAAATGAAGTGAAATGAAATGAAGAAATGAAAATGTTTGTTTTGCCCCATGACCTAATGGAATAGGGGAAACATTATTCTTTCTCCAAGAGATATATTGTTGCAGGTAGCAGATTTTTTTTTTCTTCTTTATAATCAGAGTCTTAAACTTAGATCAAATATCTCTTTAGTCACGCCTCAGGACTATTGTTAATTAGTTAATTAATTAATTTCCTATTTATGTATTTGTACTGGGAGTCAAGATCAGGACCTTGTGCTTGCCAGGCAAGTGCTGTACCATTGAGCCATATTCCAGGCAACTGTTGTAAATTTAAAACTTCAGTGTCCTCATTTTAACAGACTGATATGCAGTTATAATTACATATTAAATCATAAAATATTTTTTTAAAGTTCAAATATTTCAGAATTATTACATGTGAGATTTCACAAGGAAGATCGGAAAAATATCATCAGAGTAGAAATAGGAAGGAGAGAGTAAAGACAAGTTGCCTACTATATGGCCAAGTGTATAGAGTAGGAAATGATCACAAATTAACCCCATACTATTCAGCTTGAGCTTACCATGTGACACTGGCCTGTATCCTCATACCTTCTGCGTGGCTTGTTCTTTCCGAGTCTAACCTTACTTCTCCCTGGTGCATCCCCTTCACTGCCCAGTGTATCCTGCCACAACACTCTTTCACCTGTTTCCTCTCTCCACTGTTCCATATTGTTTTTCTCCAGGTTCAAGTCCAATTTTGAGATCAGATGCTGCCAAACCTCTCTTGTATTTATTGTTGCTGATTTCATTATCCCACTAATCCATTTATTTGTCTTTGCTAGGAGGCACTAATTCTTCTTGTTCATTTCAGATTTCAACACTTGGCCTGACATAGAAGCAGTGCCTATTAGACAGGAAATTTTTATTGAAGAAACATCTCATGGAATAATAAAGAAAAAATCCTCTAAGTATGGTTCTTGGGACATTGACTTTGGAGAAGCTGTGGCTCCTGAGGGCAAGATACTACAGGAGCAACAAAAGAAACCCCTTAGGCAAGTGGCAGCTTCACCCAAGAAAACTGTCAGTGAGGATGGGAAGCCCACAAGTCTGGAACTGGGGAAGAGCTCATTTATAAACACAGTTCATGTTTCACAACAGAGTGTTCCTGTAGAGATGATACCCAGTATGTATTACACTTTCAGGAAAGATTTTACACAGAATTTTGATTTAATGAAATATTTCCAGATTTACCCAGGAGGAAAACCTCTTGTCTGTCATGAGTGTGGGGAAAGCTTCAGCCAGAGTCTTCACCTTCTTGAACACCAGAGAATCCATACTGGTGAGAAACCATACAAGTGTAACGAGTGTGGGAAGACCTTTAGCCACCGGTCATCCCTTCTCACACATCAGAGAATCCACACTGGGGAGAAACCATACAAGTGTAATGAGTGTGCAAAAGCATTCAGCAGCAGTTCCACCCTCATTAAGCATCTGAGAGTACACACAGGAGAGAAGCCCTACTGCTGCAGGGAGTGTGGGAAAGCCTTTAGCCAGTGTTCTACACTCACTGTGCACCAGAGGATTCACACTGGAGAGAAGCTCTATAAATGTACTGAATGTGAGAAGGCCTTCAACTGTAGAGCAAAGCTTCATAGGCATCAAAGAATCCACACAGGCGAGAAACCGTATAAATGTAGTGAGTGTGGAAAAGGTTACAGCCAGTTTCCGTCCCTCATGGAACACCAGAGACTCCATACTGGAGAACAGCTGTGTCAGTGTTTGGAGTGTGGGAGAACCTTCACGCGCGTCTCCACGTTTATTGAACACCAGCGAATTCATACCGGACAGAAACCTCACCAATGTCATGCATGTGGGAAAACCTTTAACCAGTACTCATCCTTTAATGAGCATCGGAAAATCCATACTGGGGAAAAGCTTTACACATGTCAAGAATGTGGTAAAGCCTTTGGCTGCAAATCCAACCTTTGTAGGCATCAGAGAATCCACACTGGAGAGAAACCCTATCAGTGTAACCAGTGTGGAAAGGCATTCAGCCAGTGTTCATTCCTAACTGAACATGAGAGAATCCATACTGGAGAGAAACTCTATAAGTGTATGGAATGTGGGAAAGCCTATAGTTACAGATCAAACCTTTGTAGGCACAAAAAAGTCCACAATAAAGAGAGACTCTATAAATGGAAGGAATATGGGAAGCCTTTCATCTATGGCTCCTCTCTTCACTTTCAATAAAAATTTCCTGTATCAGAAATTTCTGAAAGGAGATAAACCTATGAGCTTTAATTTATTTAATAGTCCAAGGCTTCTCACTAGGCAGTGATCAGTATAATAATAAATAGAGCACAAATTCCTAATTCAATCCTTTTTACTTCTACAGGAAAAAGCTCATTAATATTAAGATCAGTTTATCAGTGAAAATATGAAGAACACTGACTTGTCAAATTCTATTAGCACTATTCTAAAGACAGTTCAGATTCATAGAAAAATGTCAAAGTCTTCGCTTTGTAGAAAAGCATAAATAGTTGGATGTGTTTTACTAAAGACTATTCTCTTAAGAGCAAGCTTCAATATGTGAATTTTCTAGGCTGGGCGTAGTGGCATGCGCCTGTAATCCCAGCTCTTGGGAGGCTGTAAGCAGGCAGATCACTACAAATCTGATCTAGTAGACCCTGAACACCCTGTAGATTCTTCCCTAAAATACAAAAAAAAAAAAAAATTCTAAGTAGTCATTGAATTAATAATGTGAATAAATGTGGGGCCTCATTTCCTAAATTGGCAGGCTGACTTAGGAAGTGTTCCTTTTTCACAGAGATGATGAGGATACAAGAGTTAAGTTTAACTCTACATAGAAATAGTAGAGCTGTTGCCCCCTAAGCGCTGTCTACACACACATGTATGTACGTGTACAGTCATGTTGCTCGATGGGGATGTGTGTTAAGGTGTCATTGGGCACTTTGAGCATTGTGCACTTGGATGATCTTGGTTGTCGCTGCGCATGCTTTGATGCCACCAGCAGGTATGACAATGTGGGCTGCTCCAAGTGACATGCAGCATAGCTCTATAGGCTTTCTTTGGTATGTAGAAGACATGTTCTACAATGATGATAAAAATGTAGTATAGTAAATACAGACACCAGTAATGTGTTTATCATCATGCTCAAGTATCGTGTGCTGTGCTTTTACTGAACGGCAACATAGTAGGTCTGTTTGTGCCAACATTACAACAAACGAGTGGTTGGGGTTAATGCTGTACAGTGACATTGTGACAGTTTGTCATGATACCTGTGATGTCACTAAATAATGGGAATTCTTCAGTTCTATTACTGACCAAAAACATGGGTTATGTAGGACATGACTGTACAATGCATGCATATATGTGTCTCTGTGTGTATATATGTACATACATGTGCACAGAGCTGTGCAAAAAAATTCTCACAAGTCCTAGATTTAAAAATACAGTAATTTGTAGTTTAGTTTTAAGATTTTGCTCAATGGGAGTCTTTTCCTTTTGCTTTCCTCTATTTTCTTAATCTGATGTAGTTCTGTGTAGCTAAGTAGAGTCTTAAAATATTAGAGATGATAAATAAAGCCAGTAGAATGACCGTCATGCAAATTCTTTGTCATCTGTTGCAGAAAATAAATATTTGATAGAGTAGAATAGGTGTGCACCTGGTAGAGCTGACTTAGTTTAATTATAGCCTTTCATTTTATTAGTGAAATAGAGTTAGTTGGGTGGCAGAATCAAGTCTTTAGCTCTGGTGTACTGTGATAATAACTACAGGTTGATTTCCATTGTCAAGTCTCAAAGAGGACTATGTCTTGTAACTGGTTAGATTCCATTGCAGTAGCTTAACCGGTTACCTTTTCATCTTAGAGGGTTTCCCCCCACTTGAATCTTAATTGACTTACAATCATACTCCTTTTCTTACAAGTCTCTGACTACTTGTGCCCTTAGCAACTACTTGAATCCTGAACCCTGGCTAAGGCTCTGATGCTGTAGTTGCTTTGAAGCATTTCCCATTCATAAAGCTGCCTTTTAAGTTGGACATCTTTTAGGAAATTTTTTTTTAATGTGTTTAGTAGAGGGTCCTGCTATGCAGCCCCGACTCGGTGATCCTCCTGCTGTCAGCCTCACAGCGCTGGGATTACAGTCATGCTCCAACACGCCCGGTCTCACTGGCCAACTCAGTGCACCTGGGGTCAGCACTGCATGTAGTGCTGGGGATCCAGCCGTGGTCCCTGCACTTGCTTACGCCGGCACTTAGCCCGCTGAGCTAACTTGCCAGGAATTCTTATATGTAAAGTTATTTGTGGATATTTTATTATTAAACCTGTTTATCACTTCATCTTCCCACACATGCTTATGTCCTTCAATTCTATATTTGACTTTTATGGTAACATTTAGAACACAAGCTAATAAATTAGCTTAACCTTGCTGTCTGAGAAAAGTTTTAGAATTGAACTCAAATTGAACATTAAATATTTCTTAATTGTGGTAGCTCATCCAAATGTGGTGGTACCTCTGTTCATGAACTTTATTTTCCAGTTTTGGGGAAGATGGCTGCTTTTGTGTTTGTGTGGGGGAGATGCCTGTGCTAGGTTTGTCACCTGATAGGGAGTTTCTGTAGAGAAGTACAATTTTGTCAAAAGCTTTTGATTAAGAAATGAATTGTTTGTGAACAGAAGCATTTGTGAACCAAGCGATCATTTTATGTACTTAAGTATGTATACAAGGAAAATTAAGCCTTTTTTCTTTGTGTGTGTGGGCAGGAGTACTGGGGTTTGAACCTTTTGTGCTAAACTAAATCTCCAGCCCTTTTTATTTTTATACAGAGTCTCACTGTATCCGTAAGCTGTCCAGGCTGGGTTTGGACTAATGATACTCCCACCTCAGCCTCTGGAGTGCTGGAATCCCAGGTCTGTGTCACCACACCCAGCAGAAAATGAGACTTAAACAGATCTGAACACCATGATGGTGAGCCTTGTTAGGACCCAAAGTATGGTTTCTAAGTGCTACTCCCCACTCAAAAGGAACCCTGGCTCCTAAGAAATGGAGCCGGTGAAATGTAACATGCCCAGAGAAAGAAAAAGCAACGTAGCATTTGGCATTCGTGGATTAATGTTAGAAGAACGGGAGCACATCACTATGAACACACCTGTATACACACACACACACATGTGTGTGTGTTTCCATTGGCCAAATTTAGGACAATTAAAAAAAAATCACTAATTTCTTGTAATACACCAAGAAAGAAAACGGCTCATAGTGATGAAAGCAGGCAAAAAAGGAAGCTCTGTATGAAATACTCTGAAGACACTAGGAAGAGAGCATGCAATGTGTTGATTATTGAAACTGTCCTACCAATTTGGTTTGAAACAGTCTCATTGCTATTTGTTTCTCAATAAAATTATGGACAAAAAAATACTCTGAAGAATGCTGTCAGATGGACACAGTGGTGTAGACATTATTTCACAACCTTTAAATCTGGAAAATGGTAACAAGGTATAAAAAATTAACATGTTAAAAGATCAGAGATAACAATTGTGAAAGATTTGTTTTTATAATGAGATCCATCTAACCACGTTTCACTGTTTATATGCAAAGCTGACCTACAGCTTCTGATGAGACGCAAAGTGAAGCACATGTAAGTGTGTGATGTGTGGCCAGGGTGTTCAATGGAAGTCTAATTCACTCTGTCTAGAATTACCTTCCTGTTTATAAGAAATATGAAGCAGCAGAGAAATAAGTTGAATTATACAACAAGGAAGTAGATTCAAACTGTTAAGGCGACGTACAAGACAGCTCACCCGGGCTTTGCAGAAAGTCAGTATGCTGAAAACAAGAGGATCCTTGTAGACAGGACACTTGAAACAAAAAACACCAGAGTGATCCTTTATTAGCTTCTAACAGAAAAAATAAAGCAGCTCTCAAGTAGTGAAATATCAAGATAGAGTATTAGATAATATGTTTAATTTTCCTAGAAATGTTACTGGAAATAAATGTCATTATTAGAATTTTTTAGGTTTGAAAAGTCAGTATGTCTGCTAGATGTTTTCAAATATGTAAAATAGGG
>NDGN011319416.1:0-11849 GCA_002564285.1 Tympanoctomys barrerae | reverse complement strand
CCAGTGGATCATGAGTTAACACAAACTCTAGAAGTCCCCACCCTATGACTGCATGAGGCTTTGAGGGGACAACTAGACACAGACCATAACATTTTCTAATTCACATTTCCACCAGCAATGCAGAAGTGTTTCACCCTACAACCTCACTAGTGTTTATTTGTTATCATTGTTGTTTGTATTCTTGATGATAGTCATTTTGACTGAGGTGAGATGGAATCTCAGTGTAGCTTTGACTTGCATTTCTTGAATGACTAAAAATACCAAACACTGTTTCATACACCAACTGGTCATTTGTACCTGTTCAGCCCATGTGTTCACTTATTGATTATCTTGGTGTGACTCTTTTTGAGTTCTTTATGTATGCTAGCTATGGATCCTCTGACAAATGCCCTTTCCCATTCTGTAGGCCATCTCTTCCCTTTGATACTTGTTTCCCTCGCTGTGTAATTTTCTGTCATCCTGTTTGTTGATTCTCTTTGCTGTCTATCCCTTGTGCTATTGGAGTCCCACTCAGGAAGTCTTTGCATGTGCCTGTGAGTGCTTCGTGTTCTCGGCCCCTTGGCCATGAATCAACGGCTATAGTTGCAACCCCCATTCTATCATTGGTCTATGTGTCCCTTGTGCCAATGCCATATTGGACTATCATTTGTACTGTAATCTGTGATATAATTTGACATCAAGCATTGTGATAAACCCAGCCTTGCTTGGATTATTTTGCCTACTTTTGGCTCCCTTGTGTTTCCATAGGAATTTGAGAATATGGCTGCTGCTCTGTGAAGCACGTCACTGGTATTTTGGGGGAGAATTGCATTGGATCTATAGATTTCTCTGAGTAATAGGATTCTTCTAATAGTGCTAATTCTGGGAAGCATGGTTTCTCTGGTCCCCTCTGAGATGTAGGGTTCTGAGATCTTAGAGGCAGGCAGGCTGGTCCATTGGACCCCAAAATGCATGCCCCTGAGGGGTGAGGGCTTCCCTGAGGCACTCATTCCCCTGCATGCCTGGGCTGTGCCCGCCTGTACCCCAGCTGTCCTAGGGAAGCCCTCAGGTAGAGACAGACCCATGCAGGCCATCCCTATGGCCCAGAGCAACCCACAGCTGCAGAACTCTCCCAGGCAGGGTTACAGGAAGTGGCCATGAACACAAATGAGCCTGCTGGTCACTGCAGCCCCATGCTGTCCATTGGGGTCCCTGTCACCAGACCTGCATCCTAGAAGGCCCCAGGGCCTCCCCATCACTGATTCTCCTCTTGGGACTCAGCCTCCTCCTTCTCAGCCTCTCCTATTGGCTTCTTCTTTTTCTCCCCTAAGAAATGATGAGTGTAGGGCCTGCTCATAGCCCTGTGCCTCACCTTCTCTCCTCCAATGTCTCCCAGCTCTAGCTTCCTGAGCTCCTCCTGGGAAGCTTGTGAAATGCAGATTTCCAGGCCAGTCCTAGGCCTGCAGAGCCAGAACCCAGGGGCATGGAGCCTGTGGATGCGCCTTCCATCCATAAGGTTACCAGGTCACATCCAGTGACACTTGAGCCTCAGATAACCTAAGAAGGTGAGGAAGGAGAGATGTATTCCCTATTAGAGTCATGCTTAGCCTAAAACAGTATTTCTTCTTTATCTAAAATTCAAAGTTAATAGGGTCACTTGTATTTTGATCTACTAAGCCTGCCACTGTATCCTGGGTTGGTCCTGATGCACCATGAAGGTTACGAGCATCTTCCTTGGGTCAGGTCTTCCCTGTGCCCCCAGTTCCCAGCACCAGCTGCACACTAGCAACCCTGATTTCCCTCTTACGTAAACCTCTTCCCTGAATTGCCTGGTGCCCAGCAGACACCTCAGATTTAAGGTGCTCACAATGGGGCGGCATTCCCTCCTGGGGTGGCTAAGCTTGATCGTCAGGGTGGGGCACTGGGGTGTGACCCTGGGGACTGTGTCCGGCCCTGGCCCTTTTCTCTTGGCTTCTTCCTTGTTTTCTCTGCTTCCTGACCAGCAGGAGGTGAGCGGCTTTCCTTCCCAGGCCCTTCCACTGGGATATTTCTGCCTTAGAATCAAGAGACCATGGACTGAGCCCTCTGAAGCCCTGAGCTGAGAGGAACCTCTTTCTCCAATATGAAAAGGAAGGGAGAAGCGTGAGCCACAGGCCACAGGGAGCCGCGAGAGGCTGGAAGAGCTCGTCTGGAAACCAAGTCTACCCTACACGCTGACTGGTGAGAAGCTACTGGGAATGCTCTGACGGAAACCCTGAGGAGCTGACGAGGGACTTCCTGTGGCCAGAGCTGGAAGGAAATGAGCTGTGCTGCCTCAAGGCGCTGTGTCTGTGCCCACGAGCGATGGCAGAAAAGGGAAGCTCACACCCATCAAGTTCTCCTTTCCTGTTGCCTCTGCTTGGCTGTATCCCCCACCTCCTAAGGGTCTCCTGTCCCCAGCTCTGCTTCCTCCAAGGCCTCCTCTTGTGACCACCAAAGTGCTTGCCCCCCACCCACATGCTTGGAGAAGAGAAAACCAGGCCTGTCCTCAGCTCAGCTTTCAGCCTGGACCCTGTCCATCTCTCTGTCCTAAGCTCCCTCTGCTTTCAACTTCCTGCTGCCAGATTTCAGAACCCATCCCTCTGTTGAACATGCCTAACGTTTTGTTCTTTCTTACCAGAACGGCTCCCCTCAACTACCATTCCTACAACTCCTATTCATACACAAAAACCCAGTGCAGACATAGCCTCTTCCAAGAGGCCTTTCCCAGCTCTTTTTCTCCTCTTGGAGCTAAAGGCAGCTTTCCCTAACCCCCCACAACCTTCGTTCTTTGATGAAGTTCCATTGTTACCCCTCCTCAGCTCTGAGCTCCCTGAAGATTGGAGAAGTTTCTTATTTGCTTCAGAACTTTATTTGCTTCAGAACTCTGACATTCTATGCTATGCCACTTTTTTTAGGGTTTTTTTTTTTTTCCTAAAATCAGTTTTTCTCGACAAAGGAAGAAAAAGGCAATTATTTTTCTTCTGTTGTTAATTCCTATTAAGTCTCTCAAGATAAATAAAAATTAATAGACTCTCATTTGTCTTGTGGATTTAATAATTCAAAATTATATTTATCTTGGCCCAGAGCACTAACCTGGCTCGCACTGTGTGCTGCTTACCAAGAAGGAGTCAGGGCACAGCCCCTCTGTCACTAACCCCAGCACACGAGCCAGCATCCACATCCACCGTACTCCTGCACAAATTCCAACTGTCACCCCCAGCATGAACGGCCAGTTACCTCCTGCTAGAGCCGTGATTCTCCCCCTCCAGAGGGCAGAGGCCCTCTCTAGTCTGACACCAAGCCCCTGTGCTGCAGAGCTAAGAGGGACCCCTCCACCTGAGCCCTTGTGCAGAACCCAGAGCCACCCTCCCAGTCCCCAGGGGCTGCTAAGGCTTCCGTGTGGCCACCAGGGCCCAGCATCACCCACCTTTAAGCAGGAAGATAAAGTCAGGGGGCAGAGGGCCCAGGACAGGGCTGCACCTGACAGAGCTGCACCAGGACTGGCACTATCCCTGAATTCTCCAAAGGTGGAGTTGACCCATCCTGGAGGGGAGCAACCCCCACTTGCCCTCTAGGCTTCACCAAGCAGACTGCGCAGGAAACATACCCACCTCTGGGCCTTGGGTCCAATCACACCGAGCAGCCCCAGCCGAAGCCCTAAGGAAATCAGGGCTGGGTGTCAAAGGCTGGGCGCGCTCCCTGCTCTGTGTGGGCCTCCAGCAGGGGCCCAGGGGCCACACTCTCCAGGGCTGCACCAGGCCAAGCAGGTGCTACACAGATAGGCAGACTGACTTTGGAAAAGAGAAACAGCAGGGCAGGAGACACTGCCCCTCGGCCACCCCTGCACCAGTGACAGACAGCCCTGCATGCAAAGGCTCCAGTTGTTAGGATACACGGGTTCTAGGGACACACAGGCTTTTGGCCATCTTCCCGCTCTGGCTTAGGGTCCTGCAGCTAGGGCTGGTGACTATGGCATAGGGAGTCTGAGGTGCCGCCTGGGCCTTCTCAAGGCTATAAACACACACACACACACACACACACACACACACACAGTTTCCCTCTCCGTGAAAAAAAAATCTATGACCCTTCACAACTCCATCAGCACCCAACAGCACAGCGTGTCCCCAGGGGACCCTTGACCCATGTGTCCTGCTTCCTTCCCCACGCCATGTCTTCCCACAGAGTCCAGCCTTGGCGGTTTGTGGCTGTCAGGAAAGCAGAGGCCAGGTCCTGGTGGTGAAGAGTGGCAGCAAAGCCAGGGACAGAGTTATAAATAGGTGCGTCTGATGGAGAAGGTCACCAGCCAGAGCCAAACATGCCAGAAATTCTACAAGAGAGACAGACTAAATTACTGCAGCATCTCACCACCTTGATCCTTTGGGGTGGAGAAAGGGCGTGGGACCCCAGCCAGGGACACCAGCCAGCAGCTGAAGAGGCCCTTGAGCTGACAGGGCTGCTTGTCCTTCCTGGCAGGCTGGCTGGCCTCGGTGCCCAGCAGGGCTGCAGAGCAGAACCCCACCTGGCCCGGAGAGACCCTGATGGCCTCTTCTCTCCCAGCATGGCCAAGGCAGAGACTAGAAGGTCTCCACAGGGAGCAGCTGTGGTCTCCCCTACAGGACACCTGGCAATGTCCGGAGAGCGGTGTGGCTGTCTCAGCCCTACCGGTGGTGCTCAGGGCTCTGGGGCCAAGGCCAGGGGTGCAGCTGGGCCCTTCCAAGGCATAGGATGGCAGGGAGACGCGCATCCGCTCTGTGGGCCCCACCAAGGCGCGGAGCCCTGCACCTCCAGACCTGCCTCCTGCATTCATTTCCACGGGCCCTGCCGAGACAGCCTGAACATACAAGCACTCATAGCTACGCAAATAGCAACTCCTTATTTGCTGTGTTTGCTCAGCTAATATTGACTTTGCGGCCTAACACTGGTGCTATTGAGCTGGGGTTCTTCTCAGTGCTGTTTGAGCAGCATTAGAACAGCCTGTGATAACGCGGCAGAGCAGGAAGCCGTGCCTCCTCCTCGCAGCCTGCATAACCCCTGCACCCCCTCTGTGGGACGCGTCTGTTAGGACTGGGGAACCTGTGTGCTCCTGCGCTCAGCGGCAGACCGGAATCTGCTGCTGCACTGAGCAAACAGCGGAGCTCACACGTGGCGCGCACTCTCTACCTAAGTCAGCACTTCAGGGACACAGAAAGGTTACTAGGGAGGCTTCCCTTTGGGGCGTGGTGGAGAGGGGTGATGATGGAGAGGATGCCCCAGGCCATGAGCCTGGCCCTGCAGCTGGGACCTGCAGAGACTGGCATGGTGGTGTGCATGCCTTTAACTCCAGCTCTCTGGGAAGCTGAGGCAGGAGGATGGAAAGTTCAAGTCCAGGATAAGCAATTTAAAACCCTTTCACCATCCAGAGAGAGAGGGAGAAGTCCAGAAACTAGGCCTTGGTGAAGCATGGGCTCAAGGAGCCCAAGAGATTCCACCTCCAGCTACGAGCTCAGCCATCTGCTAAGGCAGTGCACAACCTGCCCCACCGCACCCAGCCACACTGCAGCCAGACCAGGCGAGCCAGGCGTTCAGGGAAGAAGCCTCTGTGCAGAGTGACCGGGATGACTCCTGCTGCCGCGAGGAAAGCGCACACAGGCTTAGCTGCACATTTGGACCTGGGCCCGCGGCCTGTCTCTAGGTCAATATTAAACAAGTTGCGGGAATCATCCAGGGGCACTCTAAAAATTAGCTCTGGCTTGCCCTTACGGCCTGGGAGCACCAAAACGGTCATTTGCTAAAACTGGCCATTAACATTTTCTACTAACTGTGTTCTCCAAAGACTTGGGAAATGAAGAGGAAATGCCTCAGAAATCAGCTGTTATGTGGGTCCTGTGACAACCTGCGCTCTAAGCTCCCTATCACTTTGCTGTTAAAAATACATGGAGGGCATCTCTGGCATGTGGATGAGCTCTTCCCAGCAACCAAGTCGAGGTCCCAGGTTCCGCACAGCAGATGTGGCCCCTGGGGTCCAGCCTGGCCAGCGCCTGCCCCTCTGAGAAAGGCCATAGATGGATGCTTAACTCAGGGTAGCCACCTCATTGGCTGGCCACTGACCAATTAGATTCCTTGGATTTACACTCACTGTTGAGGCCATAACTTGGGAGGTCAAGTCTTGGGAGGTTAAAGCGGACATTTTTGGATCTAAAAAAGCAGAAGAGAGAAACGCAGGCTGCAGGGGAGAGGGTGATGCCAGTCAAGAGAGGCAGAAATAAAACACGCAGAGGAGGGGCCCGGCGCTCAGGCAGGCAGCCACTTGGGTCCCTGACATCCTTCTAGTGGCTCTACCTTGAACCTCCCCGGAGGATTGGGCCTCCTCACTGCCTTGGGCTGGGCGCAAGGACACCCAAGCTTCCAACAAATCCATCATCCGAAATAAACTAAGTAATGAGAGTGAGGCTTATAATTCCTTTTCTTGTAACCAAATAATCACTGACCAACATGCCTAGGAAACCACCACTTGTTTTCTGGTTGGCACCTGTTCGACGCCCAACGTCCCCTGGTTCTTTCTTAGGTCTAGCTTGGCTCCTCCCTCTCCTGGCATTCCCTTCCTCCATCTCCAGGGCAGCCTCTCTGTGCCTTGAGCCCTAGGGGCCACTCGCATGCCCTGGGGACCAGCAAATGAGTAACTGTGTAGCTGAGACATCACACACCACTCAGCACTCTTTATTCAGCCCATTTAGATGGATCTTGTTTGCTCATCAGTCAAGAATTACCCAGGGTCGGCCAGATAGCTCAGCGGACTAAAGCATTTGTCTATGCAGACGCAGGGGCCAAGGTTTGATCCTTGGCCTACCGTGCTGGCCCTGCCCCCAGGGTGCGGTGAGACTGATTGAGACTGAGGGTGGTAGCGCAGGCCTGTAATCCCAGCACTTGGGAGGCTGAAAACAGGAGGATGACTATGAGTTCAAATCTACATAGTGAGACCCTATAGACCTTGTACTAAATAAAAAATTTTTAAAAATTACTCATTTGACAAACATCTATCGAGTGACAGCCCAAACCCAACACAGATAGATTTAAAATTTAAAATAAAGACTCTGGAAAGGCACGAAGCCAACGTAAGCCCACCTTCCTGTCCTGCTTTCACAACGGAGGAGCTGTGCAATGTGCCGCTAGCCCTGCCGCAGCCACGAAGCCTCAGGTCGACCCAGACCAGACTTAGAAGAGAGCCGACAGCAGGGCTGGGTAGCGCTCCGCCTTCCGTGGAGCCCGTCAGCACCCTGCTGTCAGGGTGGACCGAAGGCGCCCCGGGGAAACAGCTAGGTGCTCTACTGTTATCCTCTCGCTTGCACAGCTAGCACTAGAACGTGAGACTTCAGCTACTGCGCGATAGGATCGAAAGCTAAAAGACAACTGACGCCCCCCAGGCTCTTGATGCAATCAAGAGTCCAAGGGAAGCCCTACATCTGCAGACCCCCTTCCCCGCCAGGATCGTCACCTACACTGACCCCAACACCCAGGCCCGGCTGTAATTCGCTGTCTGAGTTTCCCTGACATAGCCTCACGCAGAAGCACATTCCCGGGCTCTATTCTCCGGCCCTGCCACAAGGCCATCTCTGCCTGGTGCTCTGGCCACGCCCCCTCATCCCGCCCCCGCACTTCCGGCCAGGTCCACTCCCTCCCCAGGACCCAGCGCCGCTCCTCGGTGCTGTGGCCTCAGCCTGGCTGAAGCTCTCTTCTCCACCCACGACCATTGGCTCCCCATGCAGGGCCTAACTCACAGCGGATGCTCCAAACGCTCTGGAGCAGCAACAGAAGCAGAGGCGCTTCTCAGCAGGTGGACGGGCACCCCTGGGCTCGGGGCTCCTGCCTCTGCACCTGTCCCCCTTCACCAATGGCTCCCCAAGACCTTCACCCACACAAGGCGGGGGCTCAGCCTTGGGCACCCATGCTGACACTCTGTGACCTGAGCACACGTGGCCCTGAGGCATACTGGCTCCTGCTCTCTTGCTTCAGAGAAAGGAGCCGCCCAGGACCTCGCGTCTCAGGGGCGCTTCCTTGGCCTCCTTCCTTAGGACAGGTAAGGACACCTGCTGCATCCCAGCCACCACAGGTCAGAGCAAGGCCCTGTCCTCAATGCCATCGTTCTGCGAGGCACACAAATGAAAATAAAAGCCTCCGACCCCTCCCTACGCATGGGTTCTGCATGCACAAACACAACCAACCATGGACGGAAAACATGAAACAGAACTGCACCTGCAATGAAGACTTCTTTGCCCTGTCGTGATTCCCTGAACAGCACACGAGGACCACTGCCTGCCGTCTGCACGGTGGCCCAGAGGATCTGCAGCCTCCGGAGGGTGTGCGGGAGGTGGTGTGCAAACGCTATGGCAACGAGTGTAAGGGGCTTGAGTGTGCACATGTTCTGGGACTGTCTGGTGGTCCACGTGCCCCAGGACAGCTGGACAGCGCTGTGGGCCACGGAGCAGAAGGCCGGGGACCCCCGCGCAGAGCAGAGCGGGGTCTCCTGTTGTCCTCGGGGGCGACTTGCTTGCGCGGGGGCTCAGGCGCCTTGATGGGCTGCAGCATGAGCTCCCTTTCTCTTGCCTCAGCCTGTAGAGGTAACTGCTCCCTGGGAATCCCAGCCTAGGAACAGCTCCTCCCCTGGGGGAGTGGGAGGGCGCCTCGGAAAGCAGGCCCCTGGGAGCTGGGAACGGAGGCGCCTGCGCCCTGAAGTCGGAGAGGAAGGTGCACTCGGCAGCTCTGGCTTCGCCCTCCGCAGGGCCACAGTGAGTCCTTATGAACTGTGGGAACGGCCCAGGTCACGTCCCCATGTCCTGAGCCATGTCACTGGCCTCATTCCACTAGCCTCGGCAAAATTTCCGCTCCTTTACTTGAGCCTGCTCCACCCGGGAAACTGAGGGTAGGGAAAGTCGCGGGGCTGGTTCTCCCTTCCTTTCCCAGTCTCTTCACCCCATGTTGACTCCTGTCTCGCAAAACGACGCACCTGTTTAGCGCTTTTGATCAAATAACCCCACATCTGTGACTCCAGTGAAGGACAGAATTAGGCACCGGAAGAAGGCGGAGAGCTCCGAGCTGCTCGGCAGGGCAGCATTTGAACTCAGAGCCCCAGCGGAGAAGCAGGCAGGCTGGGCTTCTGTACAGGGCTCGGACAGCTCAGGGCAGCTTTTAATGAAAGGGGAGCCCGAGCTATGCTCTGGGTAGGCTGCTCCAAATTCTCCTACGAGCCTCGCTGCGCAGGCCGGGGATTGAACCCAGATCCTTGTGTTTGCCAGTCAAGCGCTTATCCTACTGAGCCATCTCCCCGGCCCCTTAAATTCTACTTTGAAAAGATGATATTGAGGCATCCACTCGCTGGGACAAAGGTCACTGTTCTGGCAGGGGGATCATCCCCCTCACAGGCCCTGCCAGACACTGAGTCCTCACTGGGTGAATTCATTCATTCACAAGTTCTCACTGAATGTGGCCGAGCAGGCAGGGAGGGTGGCAGGGTGCCCAGCTCGGGAGGGAGGTCTCGGCGCACCTTTGTACAGTCTGCATCAGCTATGCTCAGGGTCGCAGACAGTTTTGGTTGGGACTGAGCTTGGCCAATAGAGGAATCCAGCTACGGTGATGAAAATAAACAAACATTTTTATTACTTCAGATATCTAAGCTAGAAGCGAGCAGCTGGGGCCAGAAGGAGGGCTTCCACCATGTCTCCAGGGCTCAGACTTTTGCTGTGCTTGTGCTCCAAGATAGCTCAGACATGGGCCCAAAATAGATACCGGAGCTCCAACCATCACATCTATGCTCCAAACAAATGAAAACAAAAGATGCAAGAATAAAATGAAAACAACAACAAACCTTTTCAATGTCCTGGAAGAGTTACCAGCAACTTCCTAGTTACCAGGAAGGCTGTTTATGGCCTTTTAACTGTATGGGATTGTCCGAAGCAAGGGGCGAAGGACAGAGTCCAGGTGAAAGACACCTCCGACAGGGTGCGGAGGGGCTCTGGGCAGAGCTGGAGTCCCGGCCCCTGTCTGCCACTGCAGACACATGTGCACATGCGTCCCTGGAGTCTCCCAGCTGTAAAGTGAGCGCCCTGCACTCGGAGACTGTAGAACATTGATGAGGCCTCGGGCAGCGGGGTTGGGGCACAGGGCGGCCATAAGGCCTCAGTACACCTGATTCTCCAGGCTGCAGGGAAGAGCGACAGAGGGAAGCCGCCCCAGCCGCAAGCTGAGGGAGAGCAGAGCAGGCACAGAAACCAAACCTGGCTGGCACGTCAGAGTTCGCATCTGTGCACCGTCAGCCATGACCAGGACACACTCTGATCTCTTGGGGACCCTGGGGCTACGAGCCATAAGGTCTCCCTGCAGGAGCAGAGAGCTTGGCTGCAGAGGTGGCTGGGGGCCTCTCATTCCATGTGATGGATGGATGTCTATCTCTGTCTCTCTCTGTCTCTCTCTCTCCCTACCAGCTTCAGACCCTTGTGCATGAACCCAGGCCCTTCATGCCCGGCCACATCCCCAGCCCTTTTTACCTGTTCACATTGAGACACAGCATCATGAAATTGTTCTGGCTGGGCTCCAGTTTACAGTCTTCTTGCCTCAGCCTTGCAAGGGCTGGCATTGCAAGTGTGTGGCACCACAGGCAGCTGTGGCCCTGACTGTTGGTGCGGCCGCGCAGGGCGGTGGAGGAGGGCCCTTGCCTCCCAAGCAGGTCCTAGCTGTGCACCCTGCATGGCTGGGCCTTCGCTCTCACCAAAGTCTCAGACTGGCCCCATCGGGTAGGGACCAGTTGTCCCCATATCACCCCAGGGCTCAGGAGGCTACATGACTGCCTACAGGATAACTCAGAGCGGCTGTCATCAGAAGAGACCCACAACAGGGCTTCATGTGCCAGGGCAAGGGGAACTAGGACAGGTGCAAGTTGGAGGAAATCCGGGGTTCATCCCGAGAGCACAGCTCAGTGTACTTCTGCCCACCCACTGTGTGTTTGGGATGAGGTAGGGCCCCTGCACTGGGCTACATCCCCAGCCTTTTTCACTTTTTGTTTTGAGTCAGGGTCTCACTAAGTTGATGAGTTTCCCAGGCTACCTTCAAACATACAATCCTCCTGCCTCAGCCTCCTAAAGTGCTGGGATGTACTGCTAGCCCAGCTCACCCCACAGGCTTTTGACAGGACTCTAGAGATGAAGCCGGGCATTCAGGGCTGGATTCCTTGCTACCCTGAGAGAAAATGGGCTGCCAACAGTTACCTGGCCCCAAGGCCAGGGACAGGTGGCCGTCAGGGAGGGCCCAGGAGAAGCAGCACTTCTGGAAAGTGGCTCCTCTCACCCACCCCATCTAGGAAGGGTTTTGCCATCTGCTGTCCCATCTCTGTCCTGGGAAGAGCTCTGTGTTGCCCCAGCCCCAGTCCCTCAGGTTGCCCCCAGTCTATGGCACTGTGGGAGGACGTGATGTCATGGGTGTGGCCCAGGAAGGGATTTGCTGAACTCTGATTTCTTCCTTCTTTCTTCTCTCTCTCTCTGCTTCCTGGTCACCATGTGCTCCCTCTATGATACTCTGCCTTGCCACAGACTCAGTGCAACAGGACCTGCCTGCCACATTCTAAAACCCCTGAAACCTTTTCTTCTTATAAGCTTATTTGCTTGGGTATTCCATCACAGTCACAGAAAGCTGACTAACAAATCCCTTTGCCTGGAAAGGTGTACTATCTCAGAGTCCAGTGTGACTTAAGTTAAAAGATAAGCCAGAATGAGTATAACTCCTAGATCACAAACCCAGGGGCTGGGGAGATGGCTCAGTAGAATAAGCACTTGCCTGGCAAGCACAGGGGCCCAAGTTCAATCCCTGGTTCCGCCAAAAAAAAA
>NDGN011319405.1:0-12049 GCA_002564285.1 Tympanoctomys barrerae | reverse complement strand
GCTCCTTAATCAGCTGGGTGGGTCTTGCCTCTAGTCTCTTTGCAGGGAGTTCTGCTGAAGGGTTCATCGCTGGGCCTGAACTCTGGGTTGAATGAAGATCCGCGGGCCCTGGGTGGTCTCACTCACATGTCGGACCTGGGCTCTGGGTCTCTTCAGGATAGAGCGGGCCCCAGGTTGTCTCACTCATTCGCTGGGCCTGCACTCTGGGTCTACTCAGAATCTCGTGGGCCCCAGGTCCTCTCACTCACTTGCCGGGCCTGCACTCTGAGTCTATTCAGGATCTGTGGGCCCTTGGTCATCTCACTCCTGTCCTGAGTCTTAATTGACCGTCTCAGATTTTTCATTTGTGTTATGGAAGCAGTAAAAATCATATTTCTTCCCTAGGATTGTGAAGATTAAATTAAGTAAATTAGCATTTAAAGAGAGTTTAGACTAGTGCCTAGCACATTTGGTAGTGCTCTACTGAACCCTTCATTAGTTTAAAGAGCATAGATCAAACAAATTTAAGTTCAGAGTCTACCCTATTACTTAACTATGTGATCTTGGACAGAACTTATTAAATTTCTTTGTTCTCTAGTGTCCTTATAAATAGGGATAATATACTTGCTTTATCAATTCCTAGGAAGGTGAAATTGAGAAAAGAACCTGAAGTAATGATGGTGAACCTTTTAGAGCTTTCATTAATCTCTCTCTTTTTTTTAGAAGATGTTGAATGTTATTGAATAAACAGACTTACATATGTATTCCACACAGTATATATCTTTACATTTTGGTAGAGAAATTACTAAGAACTTTGAATCTGATTCTGAAGTTTGAAGTGTATTTCTCCATTCAGATAATGACAAAACAAACCTTTTTTCCGCTTACATTCATCATGCACTCCATTCATTTATCAAGTATTTGATTAATGATACCATGATAGAAATGAGAATAATACAAATATATGTATAGCTCTTATTTTGTAAATAATAGAAATGACATTTGGGTAGACTAGGAAACCTACCCAAGGAGATCCAGCTCATAAGTACAAGAACCAAGTGTCAAATTCATTAATCTCAAACAATCCACTGCAGTATGCCTGCCATAGGTTCGCCACCACTGGCCTAGAACATGGTATGTGCTTGCTTGCTGGTGGCTGTTGAAGTCTATTTTAGTCTGCCAGCAGCAAGAGTTGTGTGGTGATTGCATAAAGAATTGTTGCACTAGCTTAGGTTCCATTTAGGAAGCTGAAAACCTGATGCTTGCCCTGACTGGAAAAGGGTGAGAACAGAACTGAATTGAGAAGTAGTTAGTGAATACATGCAGGAAGGGATTGTTAAGCTGTGATAGCAAACTCCTGGTCAAATTGTGTCATTAAAATACATTTGAATAGAGCTAGAGACTTTTTCCCATATGAAACTCCAACATAAGCCCATGCATGTCACATCTATTATGTAAGGTGTTCCTTATATTTTGTGCTTATGTAGCAAGCTGAATTATTGTCATTATAATACTGCAGGTATGGTGAGGAGAGATACTTCAATCTGGCTGGCCAAGTGGGTCTGTGAAGCTTGCTCTCAAGAGGCAAAATTTGTTAGGGTAGAGCTTGTGTTACATGAGGGTGCCACTTGGCCTCCTGTTCTGAGACTATATTGGGGCTCAGAGATTACTGATTTCTATAGTTTAGAGTGTTGATTTTTACTTCTGAGATCTGATTTGGTCCTGAGTGATGTTTTTCATCTAGGAGGTGTGTGTCCCCTTGTAATTTCTGTCAGCAGTAAATGGTTAGCTGCTGTCCATTTTTTAGGGCAGGGATATTTGAGTGGGTGGTCTCAGTTAGAAGCCTATTAGATAGGGAAGTCTTTAACTAATGGTTTCTCCCCATCTTTTACAGGTAACTTTGTGTGTTTGCACAGTGGAACTGGGTTTTTGTTTTATTTTGTGGTAGTGGGGATTAAACTTGTACAAGGTAACCATTGAGCCACATCCCCAGATCTTTTTATTTTCTGAGATAGGCCTTACTTAATTACCTAGGACAGCCTCTATCACGTGGTCCTTCTGATTTTAACCTTTTGAGTTGCTGGGCTTATAGGCACATGCCACTGTGTGTTATGGTTTGTGTCTAGGTGTCTAGGTGTCCCCTAAAAGCCTCATGTAGTCACTGGGATGGGCTCCTAGAGTTTATGGTTAATTCATAATCCAGTGTTGGGAAAATGGGTATAAGTGCTGCTGGGATTATGGGTGTGAGTGCTACCCCGACCCCCACGCAGATAGTCTGGATGCAGTATAAAGAAGGAGAGAGATTTGCTACCTGGCCGCTGTTGTTGCCACTGCTCCTCCCTTTGCTCTTATCTGTTTTACACTACCATGAAGTGCTGTCCTATGCCATGTGTGCTCTGTCTTGGAGCCAGCTGATTATGGACTAAAACCTCCACAAATTGTGAACTAAATAAACCTTCCCTTATTTAATTCTGGGTGTTGGGTATTTTGTCCCAGCAATGAGAGAAAAGTAAGACACTGTTCCAAGCAGGGCTGGAGGCTCCTGGTTCATCTGGATCATGTTTAGACTTTCCATGGTCCGAGTTTTTCCCATCCTCTTATTTCTTCTTGCTAATTTGATGTTAAACTCTGATAAGCAGTTAAATCTTTAATAAAGAGAAATAATATATTTGTACCTCAAAATTACAGATTTCCTGAGTATTTGCTATATGATCTTATAATTTCATCAAAATTGTATAGCTTTATTATTAACAGCTTCAAAAATTGGTTTCAAGTACCAAGATATCATGAACCACTTCTTTTTCTTATTTCCTTAGTTCTTTATTATTTATTTATTTATTTTTTTGGCATCAAAAAGTGTATTTATTTAACCATACTCAGCTGATGATACAGCAAATGGGTGAATAATTCAAGCTATATCATGGTGAATCAACTGAAAACAAAAACTTGGTTGGAAGGAGGCAGAGGAACTTTGTCTTACAAGAATCAGAAACGAGGGGCTCCATAATCATCTGGCATCCATTCAGTGTTGTATCTGTGATTAGAAATGTACATGATAGGAACTCCAGGGATCTTCCAGATTCTATGTTTCAGGTCCTGGTCAACTGTGGCCACAATGTAACACTTGTGCTGAGTTGCTCTCTGCAGTAAGCATTCATCTGCGTAGATCCCTTTATGTGTTCAAGGTAATTGTTCAAACCTTGGATCCTTGGCAATCCTTAGGGCCACTTGATACTTCTGTCCCAATTTCTCAATTTCCACCATTACACAATCAGTTGTACAAAGGATACACTTGGCATGCAGACAATCCATCATCGATTGTATCAAGTCCAATTTGACTTTGATGGAAAAGTTGATAAAGTTGGTATCAACCAGGATATGATAATGTGGGCCCAGTTGTGTATTATACTAGAAGAATAAGCGGGAAGGATGTTGGGGGACTTCTTTCCTTTAGGGAACTGGGATCTTTGGTTTTTTTTTTTTTTTTTTTTTTTTTNTTAGGCTTTAATCTATCCTTTTCTTTGAGTCTCTCATCTCTGAGACTAAGCATTTGCTTCATGGTCACATACTTTCTTTTGTTTCCCCATGTTCATGCCGCTGTCCTGTTTCTTCCAGCCTCAGTTCTTTATATTTTGTAGCCTTATCTTTACTTAGGAAAGAGAAAGCACCAATATTAACTTCATTTTACAGAATAAAATTCATATGTGGGTATTTAAAGAAGGTATTAATATTCAGGTGGTTACCCTGGATTACCAATTTAGTCTTAAACAGTTTGTGTATATGTTTGAGGAGGTAAGCATCCCCAAGCCAGTTGAGTGACTATCCACTGAGGTAATCTAAGGCCAGGGCGTTTTAATCTTTATATGGTTGAGAGTATCTGCTGAATTTGCTAACTTTTTATTTTATTTTATTACTAAATCAAGGTATACTTTTAGGCACATTATCAATGCTTCAGTATAATAACTTTTCTCTCACATTTTTTCCTATTGTCTGTCTTTTATTTTGCACTCTATATATTGGGATTCTCATACAAGAGAAACCATGCAATACTCAAGCCCATATGTCTCATTCAACGTTACAGTCTCAATGAGCATTCGTTTTCCTAAAAAAATGATTCAAGGTATCTTTCTGTATGGCAGAGTAGTACTCCATTGTGTGTAAATAATTTTCTTTATTCATTCATCTGTTGATGGACATGTAGGCTGCACCTGAAATTTAGGTATTACAAATTGTGCCATGATAAACATGAGAATACCTGTGTCACTGTGATGCACATGTTTAACTCTATGATGTCTTTAACTTTTTCAGAAAGATGCCTAGAAGAGGCACAGATAGGACAAGCAGAATTTCTAGTTTTAGTTTTTTGAAGACTTGGCCATACTGATTTCCATAGCAGTTGTGCTAGTTAACACTCCAACGATGAAAAAGAGTTTCTTGTGCTCCCATACAAACACAGTCTCTCTAGCATTTGCTATTGATTAATTTCTTGATGATGGCCATTCTTTCTAGAGTAATATGGAATCTCATGTTATTTTAATTTGCTTTTCTCCAATGGCCAGTGATGCTGAACATTTTTTTCTTCATGAAGGTATTGGCCATTTGTGCTTCTTTATCTGAGAATTATCTATTTATTTCAGATGGTCATTCTTTGATTCAATCTTTCATTGGTAGGGGACAATTTTTTTCAGATTTTTATATATTCTGTATATATATTCTGTATATTAGTATTTTGAGGAGTAGATTGAATTTTTTTTCCTATTCTGTAGGTTACCTCTTCACTCTTGTCATGGTTTCTTTTGCTGTGAAGAAGTTTTAAAATTCAATATGGTTCTCTTTGTTGATTCTTGGCTTTATTTCTTGTGCAAACAGGGTTCTATTCAGAAAGTCTTTGCTTTTCCCTATATCTTCCAGAGTTTTACTTAGTTTTCTAGCAGATTAAATGTTTCTGTTTTAATTTTCAGGCCTCAGAACCATTTTGATTTTAGTTTAGTGCATGGTTAGCAATATATAATTATAGGTTCAATCTTCGACATGTGGATAGCCAGTTTTCACAGCACCATTTGTTAAAGAGGCTAACTGTCCTCCAGCAAAAGGACTGGGCCACTTTGTCAAATATAAAATATCTGAGTGCACCTTATGTTGTTTCTTCATTCTTTATTCTCTTCCACTGATTCACAAGCCTTTTATTCCCTCAGTACCATGCTGCTTTTATCATGGTAGCCTTGTAGTATAACTTGAGTCTGGGACTGTAATGCCCCCTGCCTTGCCCTATTGCCCAGAATTGCTTTGGACCCTATTCTAGGTCTCTTCTGATTCCATATGAATTTTGGCACTACTATCTGTAGTTCTTTGAGGAATGCTGTTGGTATTTTGATTGGAAATGCATTAAATCTGTGTAACGATTTTGATATATAGCTATTTTGACTATATTGGTTCTGCCTATCCAATTCTGTGTGTTTGTGTTCTATTGGTTCTGCCTATCCTATTCTGTGTGTGTGTGTGTGTGTGTGTGTGTTTGTGTGTGTGTGTGTCCCGCTTAGCCTTCCCTGGGGGCAGGGCTGGTGCAGCATGTGGCACCAGGGAACAAACCATGGTCTCTGCACTTGCCTAAACTTGCCTAAGTAGGCATTTTAGACCCCTAAGCTATCTTGCTGACCCAATACATATTTATTTATTTAAATTTATTTATTTATTGTGTATGTGTGTGTGTGGCCAGCTCAGCCCACCAGGGGGTGGAGCTGTCTGGCATGTGGTGCTGGGGGACTGAACCGCGGTCCCTGTGCTTTGCCAAACTTGTTCCAAGTAGGTGCTTTAGACCACTGAGCCATCTCGCCAGCCTACATATTTATTTTTTAATGTCCTCTTCAATCCCCTTTTTCAGAATATCATAGTTTTTATTGTAGAGGTCTTTTATTTCCTTGGTTAGGTTAATTTCTAAGTATTTCATTTTTCTTGAATGCTATTGGAAAAGTTTTGTTTCCCTAAATTCTCTTTGGCCTTGAACAAAACAACAAGCAATCGAAACATGAGATGACAAGTCAACAAAATGCCTTCCAAAACTGTCAAGTAGGCCAGATATGGTGGCACGTGCCTCTGATCCCAGAACTCAAGAGTCTGAGGCAGGAGAATTGCTTGCAGTTCTAGCCCAGCTTGGGCTACAAAATGAGTTCAAGGCTAGAGTGAACTGCATAGTGAAACTCTGTCTCATTGGGGTTTCAAATTTTTGGCATAGCTGGATTCGTTTTGGACAAGAAAAGTTTAATGACTAATATTAGTGAGTTGTTCCTCATTAGCATTTATGAAGGGTACCCAAATCATACCAAAAAAGAGAATAAAACCCACGTTTGTGTGTGTGGCGATATGTGTGGGTGGGATTGTTCCTTCTTGGGTTAATACCAGAGTTATTTCTCTTGATGCATTCTCCTCTGTGTAAATGTTCACACAGGAAGATGTCTCATTCAGTGAACTCTTACACAATTCATAAACCCAATAAAATATTTTCTTTATCATGATAGCTTACGTATTTGAAAAATCATTTTGGTGTCTGATAGAGCTCTCCCAGCCATGCTTAGTTCACCAGTCATTCAATCAGAGAGTTAACTGGAGCCAGGGAGGCTTTTCTGGCAGCCTGTAAGCTTTGCAGGGTAACCACGTTGAGTGCTAATAGAGGCTGATACTCATTTGTTTGTATATGTAGCTTTCATTCCCGAAGTCGTAGACATCGCATAACAGGAAAGATGATTGTGAAAAGCAGGGACAACCTCAAATATTTCCTGCCTGTTCTGATTACATTTGATATGCGTAATTCTGCCTGCTTGCTTCTTGATTATCTAAAAATAATTTTTTTTCCTGGTGGCCAGTGAGGATTAATTAGTCACATCCAGCAATCATCATAATGATGGCTGTGCTTGCCCACATACCTAAATGAGTTTTACGATTAAACCTTTAGCTTGAAGATCTTTGTCCCTCTCTTTAAATGGACTGTTTGCGAGCTTCTTCCTGAAATCGTGTGTCATGGTGAAGCTTAATGTTCTTTCACACTGAGGAACTGTGTAGAGAACTTGAGTGGAGAGAGACCAGCTAGAAATGTCTCCAGAACCCCAAAGACTCCGTTGATTTTCCGAGCTCATTAAGTCTGGATATGGCAACAGCACCCCCTAGCGTGGTATAGAGTAAGGATAGGAACTTGGTTAATTCATTAAGGTGAGCTGTGCTTTTTTTCAGAGTTCGTGTGGCAAACAGGCTGATTGGCATTTATTAAACTGTGCAGCACAGTCTATACGACAGCAGGAATGTTTTCTTGGTTTTGATAGTTGAGAAAGAAATATAAACATAGTAGAAAGATAGGGATTTAAATTATTTTACAAAGATATGAAAGATAAGAACAGCCATGGGATAAAATCAGGAGGTCCCTGGGGAAGAGAGCGATTTCTATGGAAAATTTACCTTTCTTCCAAACAAGTGAAAGCATGGCTATATTTCCAGAAGGAAGGAAGGGTAGAGCCTGGTTGCAAAACCTTCCATTGCTGACTGAGGTAAAACCAAAATTCCAGATAACTCCATCTGAATAGTGACTTAAAGACTACTAAAGTATAAATGACTGATAGAAATGGGTGTGATGGCACACACCTATAATCCCATTGCTCAGGAGGCTGAGGCAGGAGGATACCTGTAAGTTCAGTGAGTTCAAGGCCAGCCTAAACTACATGGTAAGAACCTATCTCAAAAACCAAACCAAGCAACCAGAGTGACATATTTGATAATGGAGTTTTGATGAAAGAAATTAGGCTTTAAGAATAATGAGGAATACATAGTATTTTGTTAAGTGGAATTCTGTATCACTTATAATTTTTCTGTTTTAATATTCTTTGGCACTCTCTTTAAAAGAGAAAAAGTTAAACAAAAAGAACAATGAGGAACTAAAAGTGGATGAGAGGCACTACAGAGAGAATGAGAAAGGATACGAATATAAATGAATGGTTCCCGTGGAGTTTACATTTCTTATAGCTACCAAGGAAGACAGCACCACAGCTCAGACCTTGATGTTTGCATTTTAAAGTCTGAGTTTAAAAAAAAAAAAGATTCAAGAGAAAATCTTTTTTTTTTTTTTTTTTTTTGCAGAGCACAGTGGTCCGGGGTGCGCTGAGGTGGAGCTTGAGACTTGGCGTGGTGGCACACGCCTGGAATCCTAGCATCTGGCAGGCTGAAAACAGGAGAATCACTACGAGTCTGATCCACATTGTAGATCTACTTTGTAGACTGTGTCCTACACACATAAAATGTCTGACTTACTTACAGCTAGAATGTGATTTGAGGATATAAAAAGTACAAGTACCTCAAATGTTTCTCTCTCAACCAATCTTTTCTGAATTTTCTACACTACCACAACCCCTTGTTTATTAGAGATCTTTCTTATTTTTCCCTGAGAGAAGTACTGATAGATCCAGTCACTTTGGCCACACAATTATGTCAGGTGAAAATGAATAATCTGACTTAGAGGGCATGGGATTAGAACACCAGGAGTAGCAAGCTCTGGCTTTGGAGAGGGCCAAGTTTTCTTCATCTATAAAAACATCCGTACCAATTTCTTCAGGTCTCTATATTGTATTTCATGTGGCAGACACTGTTCAAAGAAGTGCAGTGCATGGGGCAACCCTGTGATAATAAATTATTTGGGTAGAGGTAGGACCAGACCCTGTGATAATTATTTGGGTAGAGGTAGGACCTGACAAAAAGCACAAGGGTAGCGTGAAGAAGGAGGATGATTTGACAGTTCAGTTTAGGCTGTTTAAAAATGTTTCTAGGGTATTCATTCTTGGATTCAAAGAGTGAGTGTGGTTGTTACACAATTTTGGGGAAACACAATTAGTTTTACTTTTGTAGGTTAAATTGCTTTTCAAAATTTTACAGTTTACACTTGTAGGCTTGACCCCAAATCTGTCGCTGTTGCTTAGGGAGCTGGGGTTGGGAGTGAGTGGAGTTGGATTTCCTGGTTGTTGAGAGTGTTTGCCCTTTAACTTTTCTATTCAGGGCAGAAACAGAGCACTGTAGGCTGATATTCTTCGAATCCTAGAAAGCAAGTGACCTACTTAGTATCGTACCAGAAATATTCAATTAGAGTATATTTTAGGAAATCCTTTTCCAGGTTGAAACAAGGTTGCTTTTGTGAATATACAGTCCAACAGAGACACCTGAGTAATATTCTTGGTTGTTCTCTTGACCCGTTGTATAACTTTGGATACTGAGAGACTTCTTCCCTTGGAAAGTGGTAATGTAAAGTCTATCGGATTTTTTTTAAAGAAAAGGTAATTAAGAACTATACCTTTATAGTTGCATGTGATGGAGATTAGTAAAGGCATTGCTTATTTAGACATTGCTTTTTTTTTTTTTAACACAGGAGTTACTGCTAGGTTCTCTATAGCTAGAAGATGTCAATTTTGTTTTTTTTAGTTTATTGGAATTGTTTTTTAAATTTGTGGCTCTTCTTCCTGCAGATTTTCTGCATATCAAAGAATGAAGTATTGTATAAAGAGAATTTCAAGGTGGAATGTGGGTAAGGTTTTAATATCTTAGTGTTTTGGGCTTTTTGCCCAGGGTCTCACTTTGCAGCTCAGACTCGTAGTGATCCTCTTGTTTTCAGCCTCCCCAGTGCTGGGATTACAGGTGCACACCACCACACCTGGACTCAGTTACTGGTTCAGTGTGCCCAGGAGCAGGGCTAGCATGGCATGCAGGACAGGGGATCGAACCCCTGTTCCTGCGCTTGCTTAAGCAGGCGCTTAGTCTACTGATCTAGCTCATCAGCCAGTGGGGTTTTAAATTTGCAAAATAATTTCTTTCTACACATGGTTGCTTTTTATTCTTTGATGCTAGAGATTGCCCTCAAAGCTTTGTCTTGCATATGTTAATCGCATGCTTTTCTACTAACCCAGAGCCCCAAAGCCAAGGACAACTTTGAAGATAAAGCACTACCTTAGACAGAAACCTTGGATGGCTTTGGAATTTTCTATGTGTGTGCTCTGCCACCTGCTGGAAAACAATCACTAAGCTTAGAAAGCTGATAAGCAAAGTGGAGGAGATGGTGTAGTCTTAGTCCTCCGCCCCTCTCCCATGCTAGACAGAGTATGACAAAGTTCAAGAAATGCTGTGGTAAAGTTGATTGTCTGTCAGATCTCCATAACTGGCAACTGGAGTTATCTCACAGGGATTTTCTCTCTAACCTGCCGAGCTTGCTCACCCACTTCAGGCCTGGGGTGCTTTGGGAACCTGCTTCACATTATCCTCTGCCTCATGATATCCACTATGTTGATGGGGATTGCCTTTAGTTACTTTTCACTGATTTCATGTAAAAACAAAAAAGAAAATAAAACACTGACTCCAAAACACTGGGCATAGTGGCTGCCTTCAATTATGATGTTAGTAGAATGGGCCTACTGACCCATTCAGGAAAGAAATCTTCATGTTTTCCTCTGAGATTGTGATCTCACTACTTCATGGTATTAAATTATCCTTTTACAAAATGATCCTCACAGATAAAAGTTATCAATGAAATATATATTTGAATACCAGGTGTGGTGGTGTACACCTGTAATCCCAGCACTCGGGAGGCTAAGGTAGGAGAATCCTTGAGAGTTTGAGATCAGCTTGGGCTACAAAGTGAGTTCAAGGCCAGATCTCTCTCTCTCTCTCTCTCTCTCTCTCTCTCTCTCTCTCTCTCTTTCTTTCTCTCTCTCTCTCAAAAGAACTATAAATCAGATTCATAAGTTTAAAAAAATATTTTCCCACCTACAAAATCTTAAAATTTGGGCAGCTTATTTCTCCTTGTAGTGTCACTTTTCCTTTCATGTGACAAATTGAGCATAAAAGTGGGGTCAACAATTCTCAATTGTAACTTCCATATTTTCCTTGGAAATTCTCCATAGATTTTTCTATGCTGTGACCCACATAGAAACACAAAAATAATAGTGTGGTAGAATGAGGATAATGTTTCTTCACTAACTGGGTCATTGCTTTATAGATGAATTTTAGGCTGTAGTAAATGCTTGGCCTGGTTTCATACCCTATTTGGATCATTTTCTTTATCTAGAGTTCTGGAAGGAATGTGACCTTCCTGGCAGGATGTGTATATGCAGCTCCCATGGGGAAGACTTAAGATTTTTGGCAGCCAGATCCTTAAGACAACTGGGACAGGAAGTGATGGCCTAGCCTCCTTGATTCTTGAAATTTCTCAGAGACATGCAATACTTTAGAAAGATATTAAAATGGGAAGATGACATTTTAATACTTCTGATTAGTTAATAAAATTCTATTAATTGAAGTAATGAAACTGAGTTCTTTATTAAGGACTGTAACTCCAGAAGAGTAGTGATAATTTGAAATATTTTAAATCCTTAATTCAAGCAAAACTATTATTATTTTCCTGTCTTTTAGGGAAGGGTCTACTGTGTGTTCAGCATCTCAGTACTAGATCAGACTCAGTGATCCTCCTGTTTACAGCCTCCCAAGTGTTGAGATGACAGGCGTGCGCCACCACACCCAGTCTCAATTCCTGTCTCAGGGGACCCTGGAGGTGGGGCTGGCATGGGGTCACACAAAATTATAAAGAAAAAAACAAAGCTACTTTGATTCAGGTAAGTTTGCTGGCTGCTTTCATGAAACTTGAAATTTGTTAGTGTAGAAAATCTGAGTTGAAGTTTACTTTTAAGAAGCTCTTTAGTTAAGAGGACAGATAGTTATATTCTGAGTAGATGGAGGCTGGGAAAATAAGCTTGTCCCAAAGCCAGAGTACATGGTGTCTTCATGTTCCCTCAAAATAAACCTTTTAATATAGCTATCAATAACAACAGCTTCTAAATAAACAAGATATTCATTATGGAGGATGTGGGTTTCTTATGGACACACACAGAGGTTCTGGCCTAAGGCCTTGTGAAGAAATCTGAATTCTGAATTTAGTTCAACTTATAATACCACATTTCCAAGAAAATTAACCTTTTGCATAAGAAATTTAAATAAAATCATACCAATATACACAAAAATGAAATTGTCCAAAACTTATTGTAAAGAAAAAAAT
>NDGN011319393.1:0-14390 GCA_002564285.1 Tympanoctomys barrerae | reverse complement strand
TTAAAAAAAAAAAAAAAAAAAAAGAGTGCAAACCCTGAGGAAGTTTTCTTTGAGAAAGTCTTGTTTGTTTGTTCATTTATTCACGTATTTGGTACAGGGGGTCACTGCACAGCTTGGACTTGTAGTGATCCTCCTGTTTTCAGCCTCCCCAGTACTGGGATTCCAGGTGTGCACCACCATACCTATAATCAGTGGCTGCCTCAGCACACCAAGCACGTCATGCGGTGCCAGGTATAAAACTCTGGTCCCTGTACTTGCCTAAGTCTGCTGAGCTATCTTGCAGGTCCTGAGAAAGTCTTGTTTAAGATAACACAGTTCCATTCTTCTTTCTTACTAACTAGAAGGTTCTATCATCACCCACAAATTTGCTAAGCCACTCAACAAAATTTGAGCACTGTTACTCCCTTTGTACACAGCTTTACTTACACACAAAGTTTTATTAAATAAGTTAGTGTCACCCAATATTGGAGGCTGTTGAGTCCAACTAAAATTAGGAAATCAGATGCCAGGTATAGTCATCTATGTCTATAATCCCAGCACTCAGGAGGCTGAGACAGGATGATCGCTGCAAATCCAAGGCCATTCTGTGCTACATAAGCAAGTACAAGGTCAGCCTGCACTGCATAGCAATACCTTGTCTCATACATATATTTTTAATTTGTTTAAATTCTATTTATTTATTTATTTATTTACTTGATACAGGATCTTGCTACATAGTTGAGAGTAGCAGTAATCCTGTCTCAGCCTCACCAGTGCTGGGATTATTACATGGTTACACTGTGTGCAATCACGCCCAGTTTCAGTGGCCAGCACAGGGCCTGTTCTGCATGCAGTAAGGGGATCGAACCTGTTTCTTGCACTTGCCAGGCAGGTGCTTAGACCACTGAGCTATCATCCCAGCCCTGGATGATACTGAGTACACACATATTCAATATCCTGCTACAGGATCAAACCTATCTTAAGAAAACCAAAAGAGAAAAAAGTGATTTGTAATCATACTGGGAATTTTCACTTCCTATGAGGAAGCTGACCCTAATCGACTATTACCAACCCGAATTATAGCCTTGCTTTAAACTCATCTACATTGAATTTAGGAGAGAGAGAGAGAGAGAGAGAGAGAGAGAGAGAGAGAGAGAGAGACAACAAAATAGCACCAGGTGTGACTGTGTATCTCAGCACTTGGGAGGGTGATGCATGAGGATCCCCCTGAGTTTAAGGCCAGCCAGGGCTACCTATGAGCAGCATTAGCTTCACAGGAACTTGTTAGAAATGTACATTTTCAGGCCCTACCTCATATTTAATGAGTCAGAAATCTGTGTCTTAATAAGCCCTTCCCACAGGAAATTCTGACCAACCTGGAAAAGAGACCCACAGCTGCTGTGGAATTGAGCTAAGAAAAATTCTGTGGCATCCAGTGCAGTGACTTCCTTTCCCTTCTGCAGTACATTTCCTACTAACTCATCTTCCCTTCAAGGAATTCAACAGGCTTGAGAAGCTAAAGCAGCAGCTGTCAGTGAACAAGCTCAGGAATAAAGTGCAGCCTGCAGTCTTCTTCATCAGATGTCAGGTTGAAAGGAAGATCTATAATGTTTTAAAGTTACAAAATACACTGCTTCAAAATCATCTTTTGGAGGTATTTGCTAAGAAATCCCAACCAGCTGTAAAAGAAACTATTCTCTTTCTCTAGGGATTGTTTCAAAGATACATTTAAATAGAAAAATCCCTATAATTTTTCAGGCACATTTTGAGAAATTTAATTATTAGATAATCCCCCTCCATTCTTTTGTTCTGGCAGAGCCTCTTATCCCTTATAATAACTCTTCATACCTGATGTTGTCAATATATTGCTTTTCTCTTTTTTTAAAGGTATTTACCTAATCCTCCTCATTTGGAAAATATTAGTCTTTAAAGGAAATGAAAGCAGCCAGGACTGCTTTAATTCTGCAACACGAAATTCCATAAACTCATTTTTCTTCTTCCCACTACCACCCATAGACCCGTGTGGGTGTCAGCACACCTTATACTTACTAGCCCCCAGGGAGCTTTATATCATCTTATTTCAGATGTTGCTGAGATTGGAGAGGAGTTGGAAGGAACATTGCTTTGAAAAATAACTGCTATTAAGAACATACACAAACACACACGTGCACACACACAAATATACACATACTCAATATCCTGCTACAGGATCAATGCCACCATAAAAAAACTAAAACAGAAAAAAATTAATACTTTCAAATGATCTTTAGTCTGACTGGGAATTTTACAGATATTTCATTTACTATGGGGAAGCTGACCCTAGTGGAATATTACTGACTTACATCCTTGATTAAACTCATCTACATTGAATTTAGTATTCGATTTCTTATGTTTCTACAATGCTAAAATTTTTTCTCATTATTTTACATTAAATTGTTAAAAGTTATATTGACACCAAAAACAACAGCAACAACAAAAATTTTACTTTCATGCTGGGAGTAATAATGCCCGCCTGAAATCTTAGCTACCGGGGAAGCGGAGGTAGAAGATTTGGGAGTTCGTGGCCAGCAACTTACTGAGATCCTGTCTCAAAATAGAAAAAATGAAGACAGGAGTGACTTAGCTTAGGGGAAGAGCACTTACCTAGCATGTAGAAGGCCCTGGGCTCAGCACCTAATACTGTCTCCCAAATCCCTGCTTTTGCAACAATTTATTATTGCAAATGCAATGTTGCAGCAACAAATTGCAAATAACTTGTTTGGGATACAATGTTGACTGTTTGAGCAACATATTCAGATCATAGTACCACCTGGACAGGTCCTGACACTAAGACATCATTTTAGAATTCTACCTGTTGCACCTGCAATTTAAGAAGGCACATCAGTGTCATTTTCTTGCTATCCAGCTAAATACTGGAAAATTAAAAAGAAAAGTAAGAATCTGCCTGGTGGTACAGGAGACTGAGATAGGAGGGTCACAAATTCAAGGACACTTTGGGTACCAGACAGGAAAAAATAAATGATGTGAAGTAGACTCACTGTAAGGATGACAGAGATTGCTTTATGCTTGTATGTTTAGGTTTTGTTTCAGTTCTGTCAATGGGAGAAGGCATGCTTCATGTGGTTCTTTCCTTGGGTACATCACAGAGCTACAACCCCCAGTCTGCTCTGCTTTGGAGCATTCAAACACCACGATGTTCCACACTGGTTTTCATCCAATCACTTAAGAAGCAGGCCTACCAAATACAAATGGTAAATAAGTAGCAGCAGAAAACTGTGACTTTCACAAAAGAAAAGAGTTTCAGAACAATCTGCTTACCCAAAAAAGTAACATCTCCCTCACAAAAAAAATAAATTTAACTATTTTCCTCACTTCTCTACTAAAAATCAGCTTTTCATATACTCAGATAAAAGTGGAAAATTTGGATGGAAAAACATGATGACCTGTATTCTTCTGGAAAGATACCTACCAAGGGAATAGCTGGGTTAAATAGCATTTCTAGTTTTAGTTTTTTAAGAAATCTCCATCAACAGAGTGGTTGTACGAGTGTACACCAGCAGAGTACAAGAGTTAGTGATTTCCCTCAGCTTTGCCAGCAATTGTTATTAATTGATTTAGTTTTTATTCATTGATTTTTTTATATTATGTATTTGATACAGGATCTCGCTACACAGCTCAGACTCATAGTGCTCCTCCTGTTTCAGCCTGCCCAGTGCTGGTATTACAGGTGTGCACCAGTTTCAGTGGCAGGGTTGGTGTGGGGTTGGCTGTGATGTGGGAGATCAAACCTCAGTCCTTGTACTTGCCAGGCATGTGCTTAGACAGCTGAGCCATCTTCCCTGGTCCTATTATTTGATTTTTTTGATGACAGCCATTCTTTCTGCAGTAAGGTGAAATTGAATGCTGTTTTAATTTGATTATCTTTAACAGCCAGTGATGAATATTTTTTCATGCATTTGTTGGTCACTTGTACTTCTGAGAAATGTCTACTCAATTCAGTTGACCACTTTACATTAGGTTTTCTGTATCAAGGGGCCTACTTTTTTTCTGAGTTCTTTATATATTCTAGGTACTAGTTCTCCATCTGAGGAATAGCTGGACAAACTTTTTATTCCATTCTACAGCCATATTGTTGATACAGGATGTCACCTGAAGTCTAGCAGCTTAACTGAGTGACTGTGCAGTTCTGCATCGTGAGCTGTGGCACACATGCCCTTACTGCTCTAGGATGTTGTTCATTGTGTTAAGCTGAAAAGTTTAAAAGTTTAACTAACTGATTCGGCAGACGGCCAGGATCCTTACATTGTAAACGTCCTCAGTCTGTGCAAGAGGAGGGCACAAAGATGTCGTGAGTGGTAACCCCAACCCCAATTGGGGTAGCCTGCTTACAATATAAGGGAGGAAAAGAGGTCTGTCCCCCTTTTGCTGTTGCGGCTTTCACTACCGTTTGCCACCTTAGACTGTTGCCTCTGTGCCATGCCACCCTGCCTTGGAGCCAGCTGGTTACAGACTGAACCCTTCACAAACTGTGAGCTAAATAAACCTTTCCCCAATTCTGGGCATCTCAGAAACAACAACAATATCCAAGATAGGCAGGTTATCTGTTTACTCCATTGTTTCCTCTGCAGAGCAGAGCTTTTTAATTTGATATAATGTGATTAGTTCATTCTTGGTATTATATCTTGTGCAACTGGGTTCTGTTCAGAAAGTCCTTGTCTACATATATTCATACCCATGTTGATAGCTAAGTAAGGAAGTGGCTTGTATGTTCAACAGCTGATGAATGAATATAGAAAAGGTGCCATTTATGTACAATAGAGCACTACTCTGCCATAAAGAATTATAAACCTGAGTCATCTGTAGGAAAATAAGATTCATTTTAAAACCATAACATTAAGTGAAACAGACACACAAGTCCATATGATGTGGTTGCTCTAAAAGAAAAACAAAATATAAATAAATATCAAAATAATAGATAAAAGGAAATAGGGAGACAGATTTTTTTTTTTTTTTGCACATAGAAAGAGGACCAACGTTGTAGGAAGGGTAAAGTGAAAAGGAAGGGGATGAATACAGAATTGAGATGAGTTATGTACCTGTTCCCATTCTCCATGATAATTAAGTACTGCAAACATGTACTAATAAAAGTCAAATATTGAAAAAAGAAGCTTCCAAAAGTAGAGACATTCCTTGGGGAACATGAGGAAATAATGTCTAGTAGTTTCTTCAATGTAGAACACCAAAAGAAGGGCTGAGAAGACAGCTCCGTGGCCTAAGCACCTGCCTGGCAAGCACAAAGACCCAGATTCGGCCCCACTACCACTTGCTGTGCCAGTCACCGAAACCAGGCATGGTAGTGCATGCTTGTAATCCTAGCTTAGAGAAGGCTGAAACAGGAGGGTCACTATGAGTATGAGCTGTGTAGTGAGATCCTATAAATAAGTAAATCTCTGCTCTCTGATTGAGATGGAGTACATTCAAGAAGTAACCAGGGGGGCCTGCGCCTTAGCTCAGTTCTTTAAGTGGCTGCTGCAACAAAGCAGTCAGGCTCAGGTTGCTGTGGTTCAATCCCCAGGATGCAAACCTGCCCTAAAGGTATTCTGAGTGGAGATAGCTCAGTAGAATAAGCGCTTGCCTGGCAAGTGCAAGAGCCCAAGTTCAATCCCTGGTTCTGCCAAAAAAAGAAAAAGAAGCAACCAGAAAGCTCTGGATAGATCTAAGATCAGCATTATTTTATTTTATTATTTCTTTATGTATTTGGTACAGGGTCTACACGGTGTCACTACACAGATCAGACTTGTAGTGATCCTTCCTGTTTTCAGCCTCCCAAGCTCTGGGATTACTGCTGTGTGACACCACACCCAGTCTCATTTACCTTCTCAGTGTGCCCCAGGGGTGGGGTTGGCACAGCAGGCTGGGATTGAACCCCTGGCCCCTGCATCTGCCTAAGCAGGTGCTTTAATACTACCACTGAGCTATCTGGCCAGCCCTAAGATAAGTATTTCTTGAGGCAAAATGGAAAATTCTAAAATCAACACAAAAAGTTTGATTTGGGGATGACACATCCAATACTTGGGTGTCTTCCTAAAAGTACATTGCTAGAAATAAAATTTTATTATGTCAACTAAATGCTAAAAAAATGCTATAGCAAAAGGTGTAACTGATATGGTAATATATGCCTGTCTAACAGAAGGGACTGATTGACCCAGGAAAATTCTGCCATCTTATAAAATCACAGACTGAGTGCTTTGCACAAACAGGACCTCAGTCAAAGGAGTTAGCACTACTGTAATATCCCCATACACTAACTTTATTAATGATTATGGCAACACATCCCTTACAGTGAAAGACTAAGTGGAGCCTAAAAGAGAAAAACATACTGCTCTATATCAAGCAAACTGAGCTGCAGCGCACCTTAGAGTGTCTAATAGTAAGTGGCATCTAACTTCTAAACTTTACAGTTAAAATTTAATTTCTTTACTGATGATTGCCACATGGAGGACAAAGAGACCCTAGATATCAGGGGTATTTCAATACCTCTCACCAGATGAATTTCAACGGCCCAGGGGAGGCCCTTCAAGGCTGGCGATGCTCTTCTATGTGAGTGAGGTCTGTGCACAGGCTTAGTGACAGGCGCACCAGAACACCCTACTTTCACAGGGGTAAAGAGCACTGCAAAGCAGAGAATGAGTAGAAAGTCCTATTTCAGTGCAGAGCGGCCATGCTACCCAGGGAATGGTCTTCTCTAGCAGCAGCAGCAGCAGCAGCAGCAGCAGCAGCCCACAATGGGCAGGGTTTTGTTTCCAACTCAAAGAGGAATGGATCCTCCCATTTACAAAACTGTTTACCCATGTTCAGTATGCTCAGGCCCTCTCTGAGAGAGATCACAATTTTCAGTCTTATTTTTTAATGAAAAGAACATACAAATAATTAAAAATCTTAGATTTTTTGGAGCCAATAAATGACGCTTAGTTATTAAAAGACAATAAGCTAAACATATTAACTTCGAATATGACTCTGGATTTTTATTTATTTTATTTTATTTTATTTTTGCAGTATCAGGATTGAACTCAGTACCTTGAGCTTGGCAGGCAAGTGCTTATTCTACTGGGTTATCTCCCCAGCTCAAGGACTCTGGACTTTCAAAAGATGGGGCATCCTGTAAAAGTAAATTTTAGCTGTTTGCTATCTGAAAAGTTGGTGGAGAGAGACTGGAGTTGTAGTTCAGTTGCTGAGTGTCTATCTAGCATGTAAGGCCCTAAATTCAATCCCCCACATCACAAATAAACATAAATAAGTAGGAAAAGCAAAGATTCTCATATACTGTTACTAATTATAAAAATTAACTGGATAACTCCCCTATTCATAGAATGTATATTGCATTGTAATAATTTATGTGAATGCATGGTACACCAGGGGTCCAATCACACACTCTTGGATGTTTATTGGAGGACAAATATCTCAGTTACTCTTCTCTCACTGCTGGGACAAATACCCAACACTCAAAATTAGGGAAGAAAAGGTTTACTTAGCTTACAGTTACTGGAGGTTTCAGTCCATACTCATTTGGCTATAGGACAGAGTGGCACATGGCAGAGAGCAACCTTTCCCAGCAGGAAAGAGCAAGAGCAAAATGGAGGCATACTAGCAGCAGTTCTAGCATCTAACTTCTCATCCCTCCTTACACTGTAACGCAAATTACCTGCCCAGGGCAGGTGCAACATCCACACCCACAGTAATCAATCACAAACTCCAGAAGCCACCCCAGGATTGCATGAGGTTTCCTGGGGGGAAAATACACACAAACCATAACAACAAACATTTCACTGGATATTGAAATGAGAGGGATACCACTGCTGGGTGGGCTTACATTCCTAGACCCACTTTTTCTTCATTGTCTTTAGTTTCACACAATGTATGAAAAAAATAACTTATACAACATCTTTATGATAAATTATGTGACCATGTAGAGAGTTCTAAAATAAACGCAACCACAAAAAAATCACTTATATTATCTCTCAGAAATAATCTCTTGGTAATTTCTTCACATATCTTCTTCATACGAGCACATACACACACATACATACATAAAACACATGTACTTATCCACACATTTATGATATTTTCCTTCGAAGGTATAATTTAAAGATAACATAAAAGTATATATAGCCATTTTATTTAGTACATATTGTACTTAAATTAGTTATAAAATAAAATTTATATAAGGGACTATTTTTATTAACTTGCAGTGGTATAAAATACTAATTTCTGAGATACAAAACCATTATAATTTATAAATCTAATTACAGGACTGGCCAAATAGCTCAACAGATTAAAGCGCCTGCAAGCAGCCATAGGGGGTGGGGTTCAAGCTCCAGGTCTGCAGTGCTGGCCCCGCCCCTGGGGCACACTGTGAAGGTAATTGAGACTGGGCATGGTGGTGCCAGTCTGTAATCCCAGCTCTTGGGAGGCTGTAAAAAGGTGGATCACTAGGAGTCCGAGCTAATAATGAGACCCTGAACACCCTGTAGAACCTTTCCTAAAATAGAAAAAAAAAAACCTCCAACAAGTTGGTATTTAAAATTTTACTTTATTAGTATTAAATGCAAAAATATTGTACTCTAGGGCCCCGGGAAAATAGTTCAGTAAAATAAGCACTTGCCTGACAAGTGCAGGGTCCTGAGTGCAATCCCTGGTACCGAAAAAAAAAAAAAAAACTATACTCTAAAACTTAAAAAAATAATATTAACCATGCCTCTCTTATGGCTTGGGGAGAAAGCTCAGTAGAATAAGAGCTTGCCTGGCAAGTGCAGGGGCATGAGTTCAATCCCCGGTTCAAAAAAAAAAAAAAAAGTGCAGGTATCAAATGTTCCTTTAATATCAATTTAGTGATCTGGCATCGCATCTAAGGAACTCCCACCATGCCTCTCTTGGTAAATGCAGCAGTTCATGTACACCTGCCTCACAAGCCCAAGATGACCTTTGATTAGTCAATGTAACAGAAAACCTTAAAATACTGTGAAGAAAAAGTTTTATTCCTGTTGGAAGCTAGTTTCTGTATGTGTTGGGACATGGATTTATTTTACCTTGTTTTCAGATATGGCTTAGCTATTTATACAAGTAAATTATTTAGATAGGGAGAGGCCAGAAAACAGTAGACTTCAAAAGTGAACTTCTGTCAGATTCCTTGGATCAGAGAGTCACCCTCTCCCACTCATCACACTGCTGTCCCAAAGTGAGCAGGGAGGAGGAGGAGAACATGGAGCTAGAATAAAGAAAGGAAGAAGGGGAAAGCAAGCAGAGAGGTATATAATAGAGAGGACAGAGCATGGCAGGAGCAAGGGGTGCAGAGTGTTGGGAAGAGGAAAGTCACTCCATCTTCCAAGGCCATTTTAAACGCCATCTCTGCACAACAGTGATTCACAGACATCCCAGCAAAGAGTCACTTCCCTACACAATCAACTCCTCAGGAATGCTGTTTCATACTGTTTTGTTACACTTTTTATATCAACATACACTGTGGTGTGCAAGCCTGTCAAGACCAGAGGATAGGACAAAGCACCCTCATCTCCATCTAGTGCATTACTTAGAGCTAAATACACAAACAGTCCCATGAAAACTTCATTTTGGTGCTGCATCTAGTTCTACCAAGAGACTTCTTGTACTTACCTTATTTGATACATGGAGGAATCCCACAGAGTATCATTTCAAGAATGAAATCATGTTTGGCAAGGTTAAATGACTTGTCTCAGTTCTAATGAACAAGGTAAGTGGTGACACTCGGACTCAAATCCAGGTGTTCTAGCTCTAAACCTAGTGCTTTTCCAACCACATCACACTACTGCAATCAACAGGGCCCTAAGAATCAGACCTAAAAACAATTACTCATCAGTTCATGAAATGCAGGTGCCTTTTTAGCTGAAGGCTGACACAAAGTGATTTGATCACTTTGGGTTTAATACATTCTACTGCTGAATGTGGGAGGAGGATAGGGCAGGAGAAATATTCTTTTTCCCAACCTATTAGGCTCTGTCTCTCATTTTTCTTTTCCAGAAGCACTGTATTAATTATTAAAATGCTGCTTCATTGTGGAAATGCACTCCTACTTACTATCTCAAAAATAAACATTAATATATACATGCTATTCAAAATTTTCTAAGATTTCTAAAAATGTCTCTATTAATGTTTCTATAATAGTCAAATGTGCCCTGTCATTTAAGAATGTTTCATTCAGTACTATTGTAATGCCAACTTTTGCAGCATTCTCACATACTCAACAGACTTTTGCTCTAATTAGTCCATCTCACAAAACTGAAGAATTATTTCTGGATATGTCTAATTCTTATGTGGATCTTACTTTTTTTTGTACTGAGACTCAAACTCATGACCTCATGGCTTGCAAGGCAACCTCTGTGCTGCCTGGCTATATTCCTGGCCTAGAATCTTCCTCTTAAGGCCTCTTTCCTTCACTGAAACACAGACAAGTGTTTATTTATTGAGACTCCATTCTATGTCAGGCACTGGGGATGTAACAAGGAATGAAACTGATTTATTTGTTGATAAAGCTAACAGACTGTTTAGAAAAACAGAGCAATAGGTAAAATAAATATAAATAAGGGGTTAAACAAGAGAAGCTACCATGAAGGTAAAATTGGTGTTATTTATGAGTGAAGAGAGGCTTCATTTGGTTTGAAAAATCAAAAGATATAAAAGTCTTTCATAGAGAAACAGCACTTCCTGTAAGAGTCCAGAAGGACAAGACCAGGGGAGAGAATGGGGAACAGGCTGAAGGAGGGGGAATACACCTGCAGAGGGAGCTTCCTAGGCTGCAGGAACTTAAAAGCTTTCATGGCTGGGGTATAAAAGCAGAATATTAATTTACAGAGGAAGTCATGGCCTGGGCATGTTAAAGGCTCTGGATTTCATTTCAAGTAAACTGTAAGACACTAACAGTATTTGTGTATAGAGAGATGGCCAGTTAAATTATACCACTGTATGCAAAGCAGTCTTTGCTTGGTGCTCTGGGTCTGCTCCTAACAGACAAATAATAAGAAGCAAGGATTAATTTTGCTGGCTTTTCCCTTCAACTGTGGGAGAAGAAAGGAGGATTATCTAAAACATTCCCCAACTATAAAATTAAACAACCTCAGCATCTACTTGAATTTTTCTAGATTAATTGATAAGCGTGATGTCCATTTAACCAGAAATGAAATTGCTGATGATCAAGTCACAAAAGGCCACATAATTTGCTATTTTTCACACTAAATGATAGCACAGTTAAATAACAAGCTAACCTTGAGGGTATTTGAGGGTATTTCTGGTGCTATAAATCTTCTTCTGTATGTTTAATTGCCTGATTAGAACAATTCTTTCTCTTTTACTTCAGTAATAATGTCACCTTACATCTGTATAGCTCTTTGGTTTCAAAGCATATTAGCTCTTTAATGAGAGGGACCAGGTGTGAGTGTTGTTGTTATAGGGCCCAGCGTACTGTGTTGTATAAGTAGAGCTCTATTTTTTAAAGACAACTAATGACAGAGGTACTGTTGAACAGGAGATATACTACACCAAGAAAAACTAACCAGAAAAAATGATCTGTAGAGGACACCTATGCTTGCACTGTCTGAGGTCTTGACAGTGTCTCACGTTCAAGCCCAGTACATCCTTCACAACCTGGAGTTCACCTTTCACGTTGCTTCACCTTCCCACATCTGTCTAGTCATGCACAGTGATTCTCAGTATGACACCAAATCTGGCACTCCTGTGCTTTTATTCTGTTGTTCTTTCAGCACAGCTTGTCTACACTCTTCCCCCTAATAAATCCCATACCCTGTACTATGAATCCAGTACAGAATGACCAGGTATGCATCTAGGATGATTCAATATTCCTCATGTTTCAAAATTGGACAGTTACTTAGTTCTTTTTCATACAGAAATATCAACTGCTAAAGAATTAATTTTAAACATAATCCACAGAATACACACTGACATATTTTAAATATATACTTAAGAGGAATAAAATGAGAAGGAAAAAAAGAAAATACCCATATAATTACTTTCTTGATCCGTGAGATTCAACCCAGGCCCATCAATCTACATAGAGCCTCAGGGTTTTTGTTTGTTTGTTATTGTTGTTTTTCTTTTATTTTTATTTATTTTTTTTTCTTTTTTACTGAGAGAAGGTCTTGCTAAGTTATCCATGCTGGGCTTAAACTTGTGATCCTCCTGCCTTAGCCTTCCAGAGTGCTGGGATCATAGGCCCAAAATACCAGGCCTTGCTTTTTAATCATTCTGTATTTTTTTATTTTTTAAAGAGAATAAAAAATAGTAATAAAAATTAGAAATGATACAGAATTTCACTAAACAAAATCATGCAAATTCGAAAGGATTTGTTGTATTGTATAGTGTTGCCTTAAGAGAAGCAAGATGATGTTTGGACACTCAGCTTTGACTCTCCAAGGCAGCATATGCATATACTCCCGAGGTCATCCATGTACCCAATGACACAAACCCTGTCCAATTTAGTTTATTTATATTAGAAACTAATTCTAGAAGCTTCTTCCATAAACCCCATACATTCCTGTTGAATGGAATATTTCTCTTCCAAATAAGAAGATCCCATTAATGCAAAGTTAGAACCACAGAATGAGCTACTACAAGGAGATTCGTATCTGAAAGAGAATTCATTCTTTAATTGCCAAATATATACAAAAAACAAACCAAGAAAGTTCACTAGACAGGTTTTGGAATTAGAATAAAACCTGCTTCTCTCTAGTTGTAGTCAAATTCTGTTCTTGTGTATCTTTAGAACATTATCATCTTGATTTTTTTTCCTGTACACCTAATGTTCACATTTCTGTTGAGTGAGGCTTAAATAAGAACAGTTTTCTTTCTAAACTAAGTTAAACAATGAAATGTCTTTTTAATAGCTCCTGGTTAAGACATACAGATTAAATTTTTGCAGATTTTTATATAAATGTCATTTTCAGATGCAATAAGAAATTATACTTTTTTAATTATATAGAATGGCTACGTAGGTCACCTTTCAAATACTTTTGACCTCCACAACGCATCTAAAAGAATAAAGCTATGTTTACTTTTGAAGTGCAACTCTAATTTTTGTATTTATAGCAATATTCAAGTAAAAATTTAAATAACATTCTAGAAAACAAAGCTATAGAGCTAAGTTTCTGAAAAAATTCAAATGTGTTTTAGTTGTCTTTATAATTACAGCCTAAGTATAAGCATTTAATTTGTTCAGTTGTTTAGATAATAAAATAGAAATCATGTTGTAGTATTATAGAAATAGTTCAGCAAAGATAGCTAGCACTATTTTTTTTTATTCTAATGTTCATTTTCTCTCAAAATCTCAGTTAGGAAACATTTCATATGTTTCTGGGATCTAAAGAGACAGTAGTCCTTTGACTAAGTACACTAAATTTGCTTGAGCTAAATTTCCTCTTCTCTGGCTAAGAAAGATGGGAGGCTCTCCTGTGTTCTGGACACTGCTACAGAAAACTGCTCCCGTCTGGACAGCAACCATAATAAAAATACTGGCCTCGTGTGCCATTAACATAACAGACAGTATTACAAACACTCAATCCTCCCTTGGAAGAACATAAGCTTGAACTATGTGGTCTGACTTTTCAAATAGCAACATCCATGTTGAAATCCCAGTACATTAAAAATTTCTTTGAAAATCCATATGCAAGACTACAGGTAGTACTGCGTCTCACTATATTCATTTACCTCCAGTCTATCACCCTCTAATTTGGGGTCATACAAAGGGAATACAGAAAGAAAGACAACATGTTGATATGATTAAGAGAACAAATAATGCTATTTTTTTAAGCATCAGACCTTTAAGTAACATACTGAACAACTCTAACAATCCAATGCTGAAAATTACTAGTTAGTCCACAGTAGACTTTTACCTGGGATTAAATCTAGAACACCAAGTGGAAGGAGATATAGTAAGTAGAGTTTATCTTATAACCTTTATCACAGTACATTTATTTACAAACAAGTTTCTTGAAAAGAAAACATTAGTGAAATAAAAAATAATAGAATCCAGTTCCCCCAAAATGTAGGGAAACAAAGCTCCAGGTTTGAACTCTGAAGAGTCAAATCCATATACAAGTTCAGAGGCACAGTGCCAGCCTGCCAAGTGCAAGGCCATGAGTTCGATTCCCAGTACANAAAAAAAAAAAAAAAAAAGAAGCCAAACTGGAATCCCAGTCATGCCTATAAGAAAAAAAAGCTGATTACTGTTTTAGTGCCTGTCCTCTAATCTTAAAACGGAGATATTATTTTATATAAACATGAAATAAGATAACACAAATAAGTTTCCTAACCTTCTAAGGTCAATTAAGACTCAGGACATGAGAACTTGTACTGTAACGTCATGTAAC
>NDGN011319388.1:0-22287 GCA_002564285.1 Tympanoctomys barrerae | reverse complement strand
ACTCAGACCCTTGCACTTGCCAGGGAAGCGCTTATTCCACTGAGCCATCTCCCCGGCCCCCACGACCACTTCTTAGACCTACTCATGAAGCAGATCTGAGGCCTAGGAAACAGCCAAGTGGTGAATTAGAAGCTACTGCTGCTGCCAGCCCCAGTGGGCATCTGGCTTTATGGGAAGGTTGCAAGTGCCCTGTAGATGAACAAACACCGCACCTTATTTATAGCTGTATGGCTGTCTCTCAGGTGAGGATCGATACTGTGGTAAATAAAATGTAGTTTCACTTAAGACCACTGACGGCAGTGTTCAGTCATTACGTAACCTCAGAGTTGGAACCAGGGACCCAGGGTGCGAACCTTGTGGAGGAGCCCACCTTTGTGCGTAGGCCTTGCAGAACAATCCTCAGCACTTCCTTCACTGTACTTCTGGATGTCTCCCTTGTGTCCCAGCCTCATTAGCCATAACAGTAGCAGCCCTTGAAGGGCCACGTTATGTGTACCTGAAAATGTGCTGTGTGTGCTTGGTGTGTATCATTTGAGTTTTCAACCACTCCACAAAGTACAGATTATGAAGGTATATGACTTAGGGTCACAGGGGGAGGAAATCAAGGGAAGCTGATGTGCCCCCTGTCTGACCAGTGAGCCCCTCCAGGACAGAGATCTGCCTGCTGCCTCTGGTGGCCCCATGCGCAGCCGAGCACCTAGGGGGCTGGAACGGGCCTGCGGGATCAGGGCATCACCTTTGTTGAAGTGCAATCTCCCCGGCTCCTCCCAAAGTGCTCCTCTGCTGGCGCAGGGCTCTCCAGCTACCTGGCTATCATCAGAGTTCCTTGCCCCTCCCAGAATCCCTCTCCGGCACTGCACAGACTGCTCCGAGGCCCATCTTTGAAGCCAAACCCAGATCTTGTCTAATCTTGTCCGAGCCATTCTGCTCCATTTCCTGCAGCTCCCTGACCAAAGAGGCGATGGGGCCACGAGGATGCTACTCCTCATGCGGCTGTCCCTTTTTGTAACAGAGAAAAGGAAAAAGAATGTGGTGGCTCAAAGACGGCAGCGAAGCCCACTTGTAATCACCTACACTCTAAAGTGGCTATAGCTGCAAGACTGTTGGTCGTGGGGCACTGCGGCCAGTGCTCCCGTTTCCCTCAACTGGCTGCCGTGGAGCAGGAAGCTTCTGGATGTTTCCAACATGAGCCCCCTTGTGCAGGGGAAGCTCCTCTGCCACTGCTGGATACTGTCCCAAGTCCCCACATGCCGCTGTACTGGTGACAGAGCTCTGCGAGGGGCCTCTGCTGCCCTCTCAGAGCCAACTGCATGTCCCAGAGCTGGAGGAAGCTGGTAGAATTTTACCCAGCAAACTTCGCCTAAGCCCTGGGAAGGGAGACGTGGAATGGGAATTGGTTAGGCGTCAGCTGTGTTTGTGGTTCTTCTTTGAATGTTCACCACGATCCCCTGAGGTATGAGTGGGGATGAGGATGGGTTTCTTTTCAGGGTGATGAAAATATCTCTAAGTTGACTGACTTGCCCTGGGCCGGAGCCCACACCCTCAGGCCTCCCCGGAGCCTCATGTCAGGGACCCCCGGCACAGCTGTGCTCACCCTCCATGGCCCAGGATTGGGGAAGGCACACAGAGACAGAGCTATGGGGCTGTAGGCCATGGAGGTTTTGGGTTGTTTTTTTCTTGAGGAGGAGGCGAATATGAGATCAAGGATGAAAGTGTTTAAAAAAGCACACATATTCCAACAAAACAAAGCTAATGTCTCAAATTTCTTCCCTGACGTGCAGAGGCAAACACAGGGCCAGACTATAGAGCTCAGCCAGAGGAAGGCATGCTGCCAACACTTGGTCTCGTATAGCCTCTGCGTAGATGGAAGCAAGTCCCAGCCAAGGTCCTCCGGAAGTCCGCAGGGCCTGTGGAGGACTCGAGCCCACAGCCCTGCCAGGGTTCGTGGTGTGCAGCCTTCAGGGTAGGGGATTCTTTCTAGAGGCAAAGAAGCTGCGAGGGGAGAGAAAAGCCTCAGAGTCAGCAATCTGCAGTCACAATGGCACGCCAGGACCCACGGGGTGCCAGGCACCAAACTAGACCCCAGGGGTCCAAGCTTTGGGCTGGCCTCTGGGAAGTCCTGAAGGCTCAATTTCTTCAACCACTAAGTGGGGGCAACAGTAACACCTGCCTCACTGTGCCACGACAGAGCAGGAAGAGGCGCGGCAGGTGCGGCGCTGTGCAGCTTGTTGGACTCCCTGCGCACTTCCGGGCACCGTGCTCACGGATTCAGCCACTGATCTGACATTCCAATCTGAGTCTTTCTTTGAAATTTACCAGATTCAGCAAAAAGCATCTGGCTTGGGGCGGGGATTCCACAAGGAAGTGGACACCAGTCCTGACGATTAAATTACCACTACGCCTGGCTAGAACCGAGAACAAAATTTTTAAGTGCAAACTGCTCGCTCCATCCGTTTCCACCACACTTGAAGATCGCTCGCCTTCCACCCCCTTTTCCTCACCACAGAAAAGGAGACGCTTTGGGAAAGGGATCCTAAGGTTCAGCTCTGAAAACAACTTGAAAAGGAGTGCATGACCCCACCAGGGTGCGAGTGCTCAGAGGAGCAGCTTGATGTGTTTAAAGAGACACTTTGGTTCAAAAGTCCTGGCTAAGTCTTCAGGCGGCTGAGTGTCCCTGGATACATTACTCAACATTTCTAAGTCTTTTTTTTTTTTTTTTTAATGTGTTTGGTTGTTACAGGGTCTCCCTAAGCAGCTCAGACTCATAGTGATTGTCCTATTTTCAGCCTCCCCGGTGCTGCGATTACAGGCGCATTCCACCATGCCTGGACTAGATCGTGGGGCTCAGCGCGCCCCGAGGGGTTGGGGGGTGGGAGGGCAGCGCAGCATGGGGGCCTGGGAAGCAAACCCTGGTCCCTGTGCTTGCCTAAGCAGGCGATTAATCAACTGAGCTATCTCACTGGCCCTTCTAACTCTTTTAACTATCTCAGCTATAAAACGGAAAAGATGATAGCTGAGAAGTGCTCTGATATAAAGATGAGCAACATAGATGGCATTTAATAAATATTCCTGGAATGAGGCAGAATGGACTAGAAGGAGTCGGATCAGCGCAGGCTCTTCCTCTCCTCCCTGTACTTTTCGAGGCGGCTCAGGTTTTCTAGCTCAGACCGCCAACCGGGCACGACATTGCTTCCCAGCGGGCTCAGGGGCGAGAGGAAGATGGGAAGCGTCTGGCCAGAACGCAGATCTCGTTAGCGCCCATGTCTCTCCATCTGCTATTTATCAGAACCCATTGCAAGGAGGAAGATGATCACCAGTGAAAGCCTCTCACGCCCCTCTGTCTCTGGGCCAGTGGGCGACAGCGCAGAGCCATCAGGAACGACGGGGCTCTGCTCCGGCCCTGTGCTTTGCAGCAGCAGTGAGGGCTTTGCTGGGCTCAGGAAGAGGAAGGCTGAGTTCACAGCCAGTTCGGAGGCAGCAGCTGGGCGCAGCCGCCCTCCTCTGTAGGCTGAGAGTGAGACTGTAAATCAGCAGAGTCCTCGCAAATCTGTGGGGTAAGGAGGTCGCCGTTCACAGATGGAAGTCTTTACTCCTTCAAGGCACTGAAAACGTGGCTGGAGCTACAAAAGTGATTTCTGCACTGTAATTTTTCCAAGAATGTGCTGTTGGCCACAAGGAAGACAACAGATTCTCAAGAAAGTACCTGTCTCACAGACAACAGGTACTCAAGAAAGGAGAGCGGTCCTAATACAGGACATCCTTGTCGAGAACGCCCTTAAACCTGCTGAAGGCGAGACACAGGCTTACCTGAGTTTCCCAGCAGCCGATGAGAAGCAGCAAACATGATTAGTTCTGATTGGCCTCAAGATTCCCAATGTCTGAAAGTGATCTTGTCACTTAGGATAAGCACCAGCAACCATTACTAAAGCCAGAGAAACATTCCCCCACAGGTCCTCACAGGACGGACACTGTGCAGTGTTTTTTCTGCACAGAAGATGCCTGTTTCCCGCTGTGTGCTGTCGCCGGAACTTCCTTGCATCTGCGTGGGAGGAGAGTGAGCTGGCCTCCTCGTGGGCTGCTGAAGCAAGCTGGGAATAGCTGCCGCGCAGCCCTGAGTCACCTGAGCCCAGCCTCCCTCTTTACACCTCTGTGTTTTGTCACTGCAGAAATTAAGAGCTTTATTAATCAATCAGTCAAATAAGCCTCGTTACTATTGAAGAAGAGAAAGTAAGCTTTATTTATGCAATTACCAGGCATTTAAAAAACAAAAGAATTATTTTTAATACTGGAGCCTGGCAGTCTTCCCGGAGTGGTAACCTGACAGGGCTTTGTTCTCCGTGAGATGACTCCACACTCCTTCCAGCCTCCTGCCCCTGCTCCAAGCTGCTGGCGCAGGAGCCCCAAGAGTGCCAAGGGGCTCTATGTGGGTGTCCGCGGCACATGGGGGCTAGGGGGCTGGTGTGCTGACCCCACTGAAGCTCAGCTCCTTGGATGCCCCATGCCCGCAGTGAAAAACAAGCCCAAACTAATATGTAAAGCTTTACAAAATTCATGGACTTCAGCCCCATTTCAGACCAAGTAAACCAGCAGTGAAGGACGGGGGCTTCAAAACAGTATCAGGAAGCGTGCCAGCCCTGAACTGGGCATCCGTGCACGCTCTCTGCTTTGGCACATCACCACTTCAGATGCCTCAAAGACACCCGACGCCAGCTGATCGAACACAGATATCTGCAGAAGGCCCTCAGGGACCTGATGGGGGAGGTGGGCTGGGTATGGGCAAAAGATGCCACAGCGCCCGATCATGAGCTTGGCACCTGCTGGGGAACACTGCTGTCAAACACCCAGCACGGGAAATCTCACCTGGCACTCCCAGCCTACGCCTGCTGGAGAGCCCTGGTACACAGAGTTCTCAGTCCCCAGCACACAGCGAGCTACTGAGCTGGCTGCAAGACATACAATGGCTGCTTCCGGGGAACGCTAGGCAGCTCTTGCTTGCTCAGCTTCCGGTCAGAAGTCTCAGGTACAGAGCAGGCATTCAGCAAATGCGGACTGGATAGAGGAAGGTGGAAGGTGGACCTGGACAGCCCTTGCTCCTTTGCTCTTAGGTTGTTAGTTAAGAGGTCAGGAGAATAGGTTTATGTGGCCCAGTACCGTGGCCATTGGCCACATGTGGCTGTCATACTTTGGCAGCATGGCTAGTTTGATCTCACAGGTATTGCAAGTATAAAACACATATCCCCACATTCATGGACTGGATGTGAAAACAAGAATTTTCACGTATCACTAATAAATTTTTATATTAACTACACGTTGAAATGACATTTTAAATATATTGTGTTGAGCAAAACACATTATTAAATTAATCTCCATTTCTTTTCCTTTTTTATTAAAAATACTATATTTCAATTGGAAAGTACTGCTCTGAGCCATTTTGCTTGCATTTAATATATTTATCATGTATGTGTCTATATTAGGTGCAATTATTTTTCCAACACTTCTTGCCCACTAATAAACTCCTTCCTCCTGTCTACTCTTCTCATCTTTGGGTAAGATGATAATACAATGCTACTGGAGGTGGGGCGGGGCACAGGGATTCAGAAAAAATCTAGTCTGCTTCTGGGACCAGGAGGAGAAGCTCCGTTCTTCTTCCTCTGCGAGGGTGCCTTTCCCTGGTAACAACCACCGTGGCTATCTCGTCGCCCCCCAAAGGCTTCCCCTCCCATTTCCTGCTCAGGGGCCCTTTCCCATCCTTCCAGGCCGAGAGGGAATGCTGGCTGCTCGGGGAGCCCGCATTCTGAGGCTGTCAGCGTGCAGCCCACACGCTCCTGCTCCTCAGCTCACGTGGCCATCCTCACACGTCTCCCTAAAGCGCACCGAACCTTCGCACCAGCCGGCTCCCCTTAGACTTCTTGGGCGCAGGGCCGGTCCACTATCAGGGTCCCCAAGGCCCGACTCCAGCCGGTCCACGCTCAGGGTCCCCAAGGCCCGGCTCCAGCTGGTCCACTCTCGGGGTCCCCAAGGCCCGACCCCGGTGCTGCCACATGCTCCGGAAGAGCGTGGTGAGTGCCGGGCCTTCCTCGCTGAGGACAGGGGCTTCATTCGTGCCTCACCCTCGCATCGCAATTCTCCCGGACAGCCCCGTGAGCCAGGCACCAGGGTGCAGGCGCGCTGTTCTCAGGCCGGGGAGTGGCTGCCCGGCGCCTGGGGTCCTGAGGGAAGGTGCTGCAGGAGGGGCAGGAGCCCGGACCCTGGCCGAGAGGTGCGGGCCTTGTGGCTGCCGCTCTGACTGCGACTTCGGCACGGAGTCTATGGCCCTGCTCATGCTGTGCACTGAGGAGTGTAGGCGGTGGGTGACAGTGTGACAGCCCTTGGGCACTGCTTCTGCCCCAGACTGAGGAGGCCCAGGGCAGACCGTGGGGTTTCCTTATGGCACAGCAAAAGTGACTGCGAATGGTGAGACTCTCAGAACTGAGGAACTACTCTCCAGAAAAAGTAAAAAGGAAACCCCTGGATTCATTAAGGAAATACAGGCGGCGTGGAACGCTCTCCGGCTTGCCCTGGCTCAGGATTTGTGGGGCATACAGGTACACACAGAAGTTCTGGGGCACAGGACGGCTGGAGAGAAAGGCTGACTGCACACGAGGGGCATCCTGGCCCCCACAGACACCCCAACCATAGCTCTCCCAGGCCCAGAGCTTGCTCTCTCCACTGCCTGCTCCCCTCATCTACCCAAGCAGCCCTGCCGGAGACCAGGGCCACCGTCCTCCCTTTGCATCCAGGTGCCATCAGCCTCAGAGCCCAGCAGTCCTGCTTCCCCACCTCCATCCCCAACCTCCAGTCCAGGCCACTGTCACCCACCAGTGCCACAGCAAAGACCTCCTCCTCTGCTCCATGTGCTCTCGCATGAGAAGAGTATTAGGGGAGCCAGCCTGTGCCATCTATACCCTTATTTCTGAGAGTGGGAAGGCTGGGTAAGTTGTGGACCACAATGATGAAAGTGTTGGCCTATGTTTCGGAGGCAGACACATCTGCTTCAAATTCTGAAGCTGCCATTTCTTTCCTCTGTTGTGACCTAGGAGGATTATCTAAGGATTATTTACCCTCTTGAATCTTTGATTTCCTCAGAGGTACAAGAGAGCAATCACCTCTGCCTCGGCGGCAGACAACTGTGACGCACACACTTACACCATTATATAAGATACAGCACTCAGGCAATGCCTGGCACTTCAGTTCTTAGCAAATTGTAGTTGGCTAAAAAAGAAGAAAGGCTATTCACAGACAGTAGGTCTTTGTCTGCTTCGGGAAAACCGCGACTCCTGTAGAGCCAGGGTCCTGTCCCACGCGCAGCACATCATCCCTGCAAAGTTCTAGAACCTGAATAACCTAGGAACTGTGCACCTGTGGGCGGTGCTAAAAGACCTGACCCTCCTCCACTGTAACCAAGACACAGAGCCTTTCCTTTCCCATCATGGGGATGCAAGGAACCATCACATTACTTAGGCTCTGAGCATCTTCCTATCTATGTAAAGGAGGAAACATAATCATTTATGATATTCCCATGAGTAAGAGAGAAAAACAGTTTAGGGAAAACTCAAACACCCTTGGTACTGAGACCAAAGAGAAATGCCTACACTCTGAACACAAGGAAAGAAAGAGACAGAATTTCTGGGGGTACAGCGTTCAAATGGCTAGGCCGTAAGAGATTTGGCCTTTGTGTACTACATGAACTCTGTGGCAACTACACCACTGTGCCATTTGAGTGGCTACATAGTGATTCAGATAACATATAAATGGATCGTGTGTTTGTGTTCCAACAGAACTGTTTACAAGAAGAGGTGGCACTCCTAAGGGCCACCTAGTGTTGTCCAGAGAGGCCCAGTCCACCAGTCAGGCATCTCCAAGTCCAACTTACTTCTTCCACCCTCCACAGAAATGGGGGCTCTGGTGTGTGAACTAGGAGCAGTCGGTCCTCATCATCCCCGATTTTCTGCTCACCCATTCACTGAAATGTGTCAGTTTGCTTGTTCATTAATCATATTTTAACCTCTAAACCTAAAACTCTTGCTCATTTGTGACCACGCACAGGAAGACGGAAGTCCAGCCACCCAGCATGACATCCCGGGTGAGCTCAGACAGGCCGCATCCTGTCTTCTTGGTCAGGTTTCCCACTGTGCCCAAGTGTTCCTGTCACAATCTATTCAGTGCCCCATTTTCATTAAAAAACAAAAACAAACAAACAAAAAAACTCATTAGTGTGTGTTGGTGGCGCACAGTGTCGCACTCCTTGTGAGAGGGTGCCATGTGTACAAAGGCACCGAGTCCCTTCTGCATCCCCCACCTCCCCACCCCCCTCAGTCTCTTCATTGCCTTCCCATTTGGTGAAGATCTCTCTCACTACTTCTACTCTCTATCTTTCATTCTGCTCTTTATTTATAATCTAGTTTTCTCATACAGGAGAAACTATACAATATTTAACCTTGTGGGTCTGATTTCTTTCACTTAACTTTCATTTTCATATCTTTTGGAACTTTTGCTCAGTCAAAAGGACAGCGAGCACAGAGCTAGGGTGTGGCCCAGTGTTCCTGGGGGTGGTGACACACCTCCTACAAGAGTGGACATGTTAGATGAGCTTTGTTCAGACACTAGTCACAGGGTTGTTGGCTGTGAGTTCAGTGTCCATCAATCAAAAATGCATATAACATATGTTTAAACAGCAACACACATGAAGCAAGTTTCATGTGATGAAGATGTGGTGGCCAGAGGCTTATAGGAACCTAAGCCTGTATTTTTCCTAGAAGGAATGTTCTGTGTTCACTAGTGCACTGTTCCCTCTCCTTCATAGAGCAGAACTACTCTGAGTAGTAAGATTATCTGTATATGAGTATGTGGCACAAGGTAGTAGGTAAAAACCTATTAGGAAACTCTTAGCCAATAACACTGTTATGGCACGTTATCATCACAAGTTACTCAATGGCGTCATGAGGTAACGACGTCAGTTTTATTCTTTGACTGTTTAGCAAGGGTGTGTGGTCACTGCTGCTGGGGCCTGAAGTCAGCCGGAGAACGCAGCCCCTTCTGTCCCCCGTGACCTCCTGGAGGGGAGAAAAGCAAGGCCTTTGTGTGTGCAGCCTCTTGGAGGCTAACGCAGAAATACAGCGCTGCCTGCCTGATCAGCAGTGTCGGGTGCAGATGAGAGGAGCATCTTTCAGGGGACACGGGGTGCTGTACCTGCCGGCTCCTTGCGGCCATCACTGGCCCTGTTGGCTTAGCAGATTCTGAAAAGCAGCGCCCCCCATTTCTGGCTGCTCTAGTTAAAATGTCAACCTGGTATTTGTTTCTTTTCTCTCAGACAGATGCCAGTTATAGGGAGTTGGGGAGCGAGAAATGGCCCAGATCTGACTGACAAGGGCTGCTGAACAAGGGGCCTCTGTGGCATGCTTAATGAAAAGGCCACTGTGTTTTTATCGTATCTATTTGATTTTAGAGTGTCATTTATAAAAACAACTCCAGCAGCAGGGCTAACTGCTCCTGGCTTTCTCTGCTCCCTTCGGCTGGCTCTGTGGGTGTCTCCACCTCCCTTGCTCCCACTGTACCATCCTCCCAGAGGCGCTCTGTGTGGGACTCCTGGTGGCTCCTGCTCTGTCCCCTGCTTTCTGCTCCCTCATATCCCCAGCCTCCAGCCCGGCATCTGCTCAGTCCTGGCCACCAGCAAGAACCTCGAGGGCCAGCTTCTCTGTCATGCACGAGCCTGGGACGTTTTCCTCCTCCCAAGAGGCTTTGGCAGCGCGCAGGTCCGACCCGAGTTGTTAAAAATGGGGCCACGTAACCTGTGTGGAGCACATGCACGTCAGGGTCGTTCTGCCCCAAGACCTCCCCGGTGGTATTGTTCTGTTCACTATTTTGCAGGCAAAGCAATTTATTTTCTAGTTCCATACTCTAATGTCCACCTTATATGGTATATGAATTATATCCCAATAAATATGCCACACACAGATTTAAAATCTAATTGCTATAGTTCCCTCTTCTTAAGCAGCTTGGCACTATCTGCACCAGCCCACATTCGGGCACTTTACAAGGCACACCAGGGCATCACCAAGCAGCAGCCCCGGCTGCTCAGCCTTGCCTACCCTTGCGCTTCACTGACCGTGGTGCTCGGTCCCGCCATGGCATATGCCTGGCTTCTGCTCCAGCTCTGCCTACTGCTCAGATCCTCTGCCACAGGCTCCCTCTACCTCACTTCCTTCCCTGACAAATGCCTCAGCATCCTCCAAGGCTCTGCTAAGCATTGCTTCTCAGCGGACGCCTAGAAGCTCCTTCGGCCCCAGGCTTCCACTGTGGGTTTCCCTCACTGCATGTGGCATGGTGCGGGGTGACTGCACCATGTTCACACATATTTTAAATGTTCTTGCATCCCCAGTGTTCAGTATAGTGCTTTACGTACTCTAGGTAACTAATGAAAGATACTTTTTCATGCACGTACACAAAACACAAGATCGTGCTGTTCTTGCTGGCTTCTCATTGCTATTTCAACTGAATTATTAGAACCTTAGCTAATGCCAAGCCTAAGTAGCAAGTTAATTTTAGTTTATCTTGAGTTTTACTCTCGGCTTCTTCTGTGGTGTGGGGATGGCTGTGAGTTCCAGGTTTATGCAGCAACGTTGACGGCGTCACACTGGGAAAATCTGCTCCTTCTCGAAGTAACTTGTGAACCCGGTTTTACGCAGTTCATCTTACTTTCTTCAGAAGAAAGTAACGTGTTTTAGTAGCAGCCGGAGTGCTGACGCCCTGCGAGTCAGGCAAATGGCCTCGGAGGCTCTGCCACTTCAGTGATGCCGATGTGCCAGCTTCCTCAGCCGTAACCCTACAATGCTTAAGGTGCGTTCCAGTGCCTTCCATCTGGGCTACCTACAGTCGCCACTGTCCTTTAACATCAGGAGCGGGCTCTTCCTAAAAGGCAGAAATTCAGGTTTTGACCCCCACACCCCTATCTACAATATAAAGCATGGTAAGGAACTGATGACGCTTCCTTGGCAGTCAGCCCTGCACAGCTCAGGCCACACAGGCCCTGGGCATCACGCGGGCAACCCCACCCACCTATACTTGATCCCACAAGGCACCTGGGAAGCCCACACTGAGCAGGTCAGGCCCTGAGCATCCTACAACATCACCTATACAGCTATTAGGCAATGACAAGGGACCTGTTCTGCTACCAGGCACTGTGTACAATGCCTACCTGGCTGGTGAGAGCGAACCCACCTCAAGGAGATTTGCAGAAACTCATGGGCATCCTGTGTTTGCAGCTAAATGAACCACACCTGAGCCACTAGCAAATCTACTCTGCCTACGAGAGAGCTCACTCCAGCTATCAGTGCGGTCCTGTAGCCTCTGCAGCCTGGGCACTGAGGTACCTGCGGACATCGCTGACATTGGTTCCAGGTGAAGAAGCTACACAGACACTACCCTGAAACACCCACCTGGAGCCAAAGCCAACGCAGTGTGCCCTACTGACACCACCAGATGCATCACCAGAAGCAAGTCTTGCTATGAAAGTCACCCAATAAAATTGGTACAGGTGCTGTTCTTCTTGATACACAAGTAGCCAATAAGAGGCACAAGAAACCAAAATATAACTAACATCACTATAACAACAGACCCCAAAGAAAAGGAAATTAATGAATTTTCAAAAACAATTCAAAATAATGATTTTTGTGTATTTGTTTTTTGAGATAGGGTCTCACTAGATAGTTCAGGCTGGTCTTGAACTTACTGCATACGGGCTCAAACTCATAGCGAGCCTTCTGCCTCAGCCTCGAAAGGCCTGGGATTGCAAGTGTGTACCACCACACCTGGCCAAAATAATAATATCAAGGTAACAATGAGGTACAAAAACACTGACAGCTGAATGAAACTATGAAGATAATTCATGATACCAATGAGAAATCTAGCAAAGAGATCATTAAGAAATACAAACCAAATGGCCAGCCAGATAGCTCATCGGCCTAAAACACCTACTTCAGCAGAGCTCAGTGCCCCAGGTTCGATCCCCGGTATGCAGTGCTGGTCCCATCCCAGCGGCACGCTGAGACAGCGATTGAGAGTGGGTGTGGTAATGCGCACCTATAATCCCAGCGCTTGGGAGGCAGGAAACAGGTGGACAACTATGAGACTGATCTACGTAGTGAGACCCTGTACATTCTGTAGACCCTGTCCTAAATTCACACACACACACACACAAATAATAATTAAAAAAAAAAAGAAGTACAAAACAGAAATCTTGGAGCTAAAGAACTTGAATGAAGAAAGAATGGCAGTTGGGAGTGTCAACAATAGATCAGATGAAGCAGAATTTCCGGGTTTGAGGACAAGTTGCTTGAAACAGCAGTCAGATTTATAAAAAGGAGGAGGGCAAGGAAGGAGAGAAAAATAAAAAGAATGAAGCAAGTCTGTGAGACGTGGAGCACCACTAGCTGAGCAAACGTGGACTATGAGTATTCACAATCAGGAAAGATGGGAAAAGCAGAAAATCGACTGAGTGAAACCATTTCTGAAAGCTTTCCAAGGCATGGAAAAGGTGTGGACATCTGGGAGGGGATCATGGGAAATATGGGGATAAGGGGATCCTGATCAGACTAAGAACAGATTTCTCAGCAGAAACCTCACAGGCTTGGACAGAGCAGGAAGATGTTCTAAGTCCTGAAATAAAACAGACAACCCTTTCTAAGAGTACTACACCTAGCAAAATTACCCTCAGAAGTGATGGGGAAATATTTTCATGACAAGTAAAACTTGTGGGAAATAATCTTTACCATACTCATTTTACAAGAAATGTTTGAGGAATCCCGTAGTAGAAGTGAAAGATGTAATTACTATCATGAAAATGTTCAAACTACATATGCCTCCATGCCACACAGATGAAAAAGACAGCAAGAGCATAAGAATGAAATGAAGGATGTGAAAAGCAACCAGAAAAATAACAAGAACAAGGAAAGAATTAATAACAGCAGCCCACCACTACCAAGCCCAAGCTGTTGTACAGCAGTTCTTTCCACGCCGAGCCTTTCTGCAGAAAGCTATTTCATGACTGGAAGAAATGTTTTGCAGAGATACATGCTGAGGAAGAATTAAGCTTTCAAAACCATTTTCATTTAACTGCATGACTTAGAGTCACAAAGGTAATCAAAACAAGAATGATAATTTGACATATATACCCATATATATGCATTCCCGATTGCATGTGCGGTCCTAAAGGAAGCAGGTGCAGAAAGCTACAGCTTCCCTTGGTCCACCAGGACTGCAACAGATACAGTAGAGAACTGGTCCATCACTTTGGAGTCATTTAAGTGCTTTGAAAGTAACCATAGGGAAAAAAAAAAAACGGAGAAGAAGGTAAGACGGTATCTGGTAGAAAGGTTTTCTTTTTACTGTAAGAATTTCTGCATTGTTTTATTTTGTCATCATTCATAAAGATTACTTTTTTAAAATTTATTTATTTTTTATTGGTTTATATTTTTAATCCAGGAAAAGTTTCTTTCCATTCCAGTTTTTAAAGGTACCTTTCAGCAAAGTAATGTTGGCTTACAGTTTCATTTCTTGTCACTGAGAATTTCTATCTTTATTTTTTTTTAATTATTTTTTTTATTATTGTTATTATGTAAGGATTTCTTTGATTGCAAATATTTTTAAAAGTCAGGCTGTTGGCCCTCTCTGCTCTCCAAGAAGACGCTGTCTTTTAAGGAACTTGGAAGCACTTGGTATTTCTGTTCCGCTTCCTTTCGATTCTGTGGTCCTCTCGTGAGTGAGCCAGCAGTGAGCTGGACTGTGTGCCTGCACTTGCCCAAGGCGTGGGACCAGGAGCCAGCTTCCTAGAAGGGTGGTGAATGTGCAGGGGTGCTCTGTGCTTTTCAGCAAATAGCGGTGGTCTGCACAATCAAATAATGAATTTGGGCTGAATTTGGGCAAACAGCCAGGTATCATAGCTCACTTATGGGGGACTAACTGCTAGCTGATTTATTGGAGTAAGAGGCCTAGGAAGAGCTCCTGTGAAGGAATCCCAATCCCAGGGGTGGTACAAAAAGTTACAATCCTTACTGGCCATGGGTCTGGGTCCTGAGTCAGACTGTGTGTCTCAGGGTGGCAGCCACTGAGGGCATACAGAGTGAGGAAAGGATGCAGGCTGGTCCAGGAGACACGGGGTCTGCTGTCCCCCTGAGAGTCAAGCTGAGGACTCTGCCCTGCTCGTGGTGGCCTCACCAAGCAGGACCACAGGGACGACACAGTAAGTCCTCCTCCTCTCTCAGCCTATCCCTTAGGTGTACACATGAATCTCAACTCTTTAGGTCTGGAGTCATTTTGAGGATTAAGAGTTCACGTAGCAAATGCACTTGAATTCCACAACTTTTAACTGACTTTTAAACTTGTGTTCCCCGGGTTGCTCCCCTTCGATGGCCTCCTATTTCCTGATGAATTGAATCCAAATGTAATGTGAGCCACAACTGTGAGTCCTACATATCATTTTAAACGTTCTGGTAGCTACACTTAAAAAACACACAATACAAAGGGACATTAGCTTCAAAAATATATTGTTTTGTATTTCAACTGTGAATGTATTTTGGCACATAATCAATGAGAAAGCTATTATAATCTTTGACAACAATTCAATAAAACCTGCTCCTTTAGCTTCTTGCCCCCTTAGGATGTCTCCTGGGTCCATGCTGTCTTTAGTGGTTCATGTCAATGTGGAGGAGCCACGTTCTAATGGCCCAGCAGCCACACGTGGCTCCGCCGCTCGCTGGGCAGTGTGGACCTGGAGCACCCCCAGGTTCTGAAGCAGTCACGCTCACTTTCACCTCTTCTCACACGCCCCTCCCTGGGCTTGGCCCCGCCACCCCAGACCACGTTGCCACACTGACTTTCAAATCACAGCCAGGCCCACCTGGCAGCTTCCTCTGGGGTAGACGAAGGGTCCCCCCATGGTCCCATAGCATCTCATGGCTCCTCTGGAACATGGACCGAGTGGACTGGAATAGGAGGTGAGCGCAGGGTTCACCTGACCCTTAACCCAGCCTGGGCACCAAAGTGTACGTGCTTTTGCCTGCTGGACTGAGGCGTTCTTCACACTCAGAGGTGATCTGCCCAGGAATGGCCCTCCTGGTAGGAAACACTAAGCAGTCAGCTTCTCCTCAATCAGCAGAGAATTGGTTGGTGGTGAACACACAGGTTCACGTCCTGATCTCACCACTTCATAATCTGTGTCCTGGCCCTCCCTTTCCCTCTAGAGCCTCAGTGTCTCCATCTGTACAATGGAGCCCTCTGTCCCTGCTGTCCAGGATGGGCAAACAGATTAAGCAATTCGTATAAAATGGCCCAGAGTAACACTTGGCACAGGGCAAGAATTTAAAACTCAATTTAATCAAATGGAAGGTGCCATCAATTACAACTTGTAAATCATAAGGCACCATTATTTTATGAGCCATGTCACAAAGGGAAAAGACTCCTACAATGCCAGTTAAACCATGACAGGTCTTCAACTGTAAGATGCATTCCAATCTCAAGAGACATTAAATCATTAAATTATTGGTCTTAAAATCAAAGACATGATAAATACCCCCCTGCGCCCCCAGTCCACAAATGACTGGCCTTAAAACTGAAGGCGTACGATAGCTCCTGCGGACAGATGGGCGAGCTTTAGCTGAGTGGAGTCAGAGGCTTGGGCTTCCCGGGGCACTCTGGGAACCGGAAGGTGAGGAGCCAAGACCTCCTGTGCTGCCGGCGGCAGCAATCACCTTTGTGCCCCCCAAATCATGCCTCAGTGCACTCTGGCCTGGAATAGTCTTCACGCCTAACAGAAAGTTGGGACTATGCAAAGGGTGCAGCCACCCGGCACGCACTTCCTGGAGCTGGGCCTGGAAGCTGGCGCTGCGTCCGGCAGGCCCCGCTGCCTCTGCCCACTCAGGGCTCCAAAGCTGCCCACAGCCTATTGGCGGCATTCTGCTAACAAGCTGGAAAGGCCCTCAACTCAAACAAGCTTGGGGTCAAACCATCAGGCGTGAGCCTATGTCACTTAATGCTAGGAGCAGCTTCAAATTGACAGCTTACAGAGGCCTCTGCAAGGACCTGAGTGAGGAGCAGAACTGGTGTCCAGGGGCTGCAGCCTGGCGGGGGACAGGGTTTACACAGTGCTAAGAGCCGGAGTTCAGTCCCAGGGAGCAGCCGGCCACCTCCAGGTACCAGCAGGCCCGGCTCCTCCAGAGCGGCTAGCAGCAAGAGGGTGAATGGCAGGTGCTGAGTGGCCAGGTCAGGGCAGGAAGTGGAGGGGTGCAGGCACTAGGAGGGAGGCCCCAAGGCAGGGAAGGTATCTTAGGTCCTGAGCACCCACAACCAGGTGCACAGCAGGGTCGGAGGACCAATCGTAGGAGGCTGCCTGCAGCTCTACAGGGACAGTCACTCACAAATCCCTGGAGGGCCCTCGGCAAGGGGCACCAGGGGCTTGTTTTGGTTTGGGTCATGGGGACTAAGCTACAGCCCAGCCCCTACCCTTTTGTTTTGAGACAGGGCCTTTCGAAGTTGTTCAGGCTGGGCTTGAACTTGTGCTCCTCATGCCTCACGGTTTCTGGTCATCAACCAAACTGGACAAGAACCAAATCAAATTTCCCTGTGAGGTCAGCATTGAATTTAACCACTGAATTTGATCCAGTTCTTGTTTAATGAGGTTTGCGACCAGAATTGTGGAAAGAATCGTGTTCTTTCCTCATGAGCCAAAGTACCACTGGGTGGGGTGCTCCACTGGTGCTTTGCCCTCTCAAGTTCATAAACCCATGGAGACAAATGCTGGCCGTGCAATGGTTTAAGATACAGGGGTTCTCTCTAATGTGACTGTCACTGGAAGCCCATTGTCTTCCATGCCACGTACACTGGGTCATCTACTGGCTCAGGTGGAGGGGCCTGCGCTGCTGGAGATCTCCCACACTTTCTTGGCTGGGCTAAAGGAGCTCCTTCCATCTGTTTTATGTTTTGCCAGGTGAAGTCTGGGCCAGGCAGGGGAGAGAGGTGTCAGTCGGATGGTGCCCAGGGCAGGGCCGCCTTTCCACCTGCTAAAACCTCAACCCCGAGGAGCAGACTTTCAAAACCCATGCTCCTCTCACAGCTATGGCCTTTGATGCTCTTGCTGTAAGCTGCAAGGAAGGCTTCAGTGCACAATAGCAGCAGCCGCCCGTAACAGAAGGAAGCTGTCCAGCTCACAGAGGAAGGGAGCATGTTTACCGCCCCACATCTCGGGCTCCAAAGCTGCAGATTCAACCAACTGAGGGGAGAAGATTCAGAAGGGAAAGCTTCGGCGCCACACACACACGGACTTCCTCTCAGGGCCCGCCAACGCAGTCAGACAGCTACTGACACGGAAGTGGGCGCTCTAGGCCATCCAGGGACAAGCGAACTGTCCAAGGGACTGTGTGCAGGTGCCACGCAGGTGTTGTGTGGCTTTCTACTAGGGCTCATGCCCCTGGGTTTTGGGGATCTAGGAAAGGGTGCGGTGTAGGAACCAGACCCCCTCGATACCGAGGAGTGAAGGACACCATGAAATGAGCTTCCCTGGGGCTTGGCTTTGGGGTCCGGACTTGGCCTCGCCACTCTTGCCCCGTGACCCCATGCAGCGGGTCTCTCCCTGGGAAGCCTGGAGAGCCGAGGGCCTCGGCACTCGGAGCTGCCCGCTCTGCTCTTCCCCACTCTATCCAGAGCAGCTCCACTTTTTTGCTTTTATGCATTGTGGGTCCTTGTAAAATTCTCTTTGAAGATAGGCTTTGGTGGTCAGTAAAAGTTTAAAGCCGTCTACACTGAATAATCCTCTACATTCCTTGCAGCCCTAACATTCTCTGGTGTTTTTTTGTTTTTGTTTTTTTTTTTAAATCACCAAGTTACAATCTCTTCATGGGAACAAGCAATCCCCAAAGACGTCTCGAGGGGCTGGGTATGTGTGAGAAATATATGTGCTCGTGTGTGTTTTTAATCCTTCAATACTGTGTGTTTGATGCCTCTGCTTCTCAGACAAATCACACACAGACATTTCACCTGGAAACTCCAGCCGCTCCTGGGTGATCTATGTGTGAAAAGCACCCGCAGGCCAGGCCGGGCGGGCATGTATCATGCCAGGGTGGCAGCGGATTCTCATCCACAGGGAAGACGGCGTGGCTGCTCGGATCCCGCAGACGAGTGAGCTGAGCGGGAGACCACAGCCCCACAAGGCAGGCACCTGCGCCGGCTTCCCCTTCTCCTGCAGGCCTGACTGTACTCCCCACGCCTTCCCGACTCCTACGCAGCTCTCCAAAATGGAAAACACAGTCCGGCAACCATTTCAAGACAGTGACGTCATGCCAGAAGGCGTGCATGGCAGGGGCGGCAGAGGAGTCAAAGTTTCCAAAGGCCCATAGGGTGGGGGAGCTTCCAACCCAGCCCCAGCCCAGAACACAGCTGCGGGCGCAGCCTGAGGGCACAGGGAGCAGTGGCTGCTTTCTGCGCACTTCGGGTAATCCGTGGCATCCTGTGCAGATGGCCCTTTTGGTCCAGCCCAGGACTCAGGCACAGGGGAGCACATGAGAGGAATGCCAGAATGGGACAAGCCCTGCCACTGTACTTCTTCTGGATCACATGGGTTTATGGGGGTAGGGGTAGCGACACACTTTTCTGATTATGTCTGCGCTATGCCATCTACAAGTGAGCAGATAAACAGACTCCATAGCTGAAGAGACCTGCTCAGTGTCCGGCTCGCCTTCCTTTTAAGGATAGAAAAGTGAGATGTGTGTAAAAGCTCTCCATTGGAGTCATGTAGCCATAGGAGCAGAACCTTGGCGGAGCCTCGGGCCACTGGCCATTTCACTCTGCCCCAAAGCTCTGTGGCCCCTGCTGTGGCCTTCCTTCAGTGGCAGCACATGCTGGTGAGAGACCGTGGAGGGCAGGAGGGCTGTGCAGCATGGGCAGGGGTGCAGCTCTCGTGTGCAGGGAAATCAGCCTGCAGGTGCAGTTGCGCGGGCCGTGCACCGTTTCCCTGGCCTGTGCCTTGGCGCAGGGCTGAGCATGCCTGGCAGGGGCTGTCCTGTCTAAGCTACAGCAAGACCAGTAGGGAGGCAGGCATGTGCAGAAGGAACACTGCAGGCAGATGACTTCAGCAGGAGAGAAAGGAAAGGTGAGCGTTCTGGGAGGGGAGGCCGCAGCAGAGGCCGCACTTTCTCTGTCTCTCTCGACGCGGTCCAGTGCCCACTGGTGCCTGGGTCTCCATCCGAAGCACCACCAGGAGGACAAAGCCAGGGCCAGGTGTCCCTCCTTGGATGCATGAGTGCAGGCTGTAGCGCCCAGCTGCCCACTGTCCTGCTCCAAGGGCTCTGGTGTCCTGACAGGTGACCTTGCAGCCACTGCCATCCAGCTTGCTGTCCCTGGGGCACCCCTGCAGTCTCCTTCCCTTCTTCCCCGCTCCCCTCTTCTTGCAGGAGGAGATGGCCAAAATAGCAGTGAGGAAGGGAAGCCCTGGCCAGCTGCTCTGCCTGTCCCGGCTGCTCCCCACTCTGCTGTCTCAGGAAAGGGCTGAAGACACGGATTCTAAACAGAGGTGCAGCCTGCTCCTGCCCAGCCCACAGCAGCCCTGCCAACAGCTTCGGTCCCTTTTTGGGCTGCACGGCGCTGGTGGGAATTTTTCTGCTTTATGAAAGGTAAGCTGAGCCCACAGGCCTAGGAGCACGCGGAGCCACGTACCCAGCAAGGCGAGGTCATCTACAGAGCTCCTTCTTGGGCATAAGATTTACGATTCTGGGAACCTGGAGGTTTAGCGGTGGGTGGGATGGCTGGACGGCTCTGGAGAACTGAGTTTGTCGAGTGTCCAGATGGAGGGAAACTACCATTTGTTGATCATTTACTCTGAGCCGCAGATAATTCTGTGGACATCACGTGTGAGATTTTATGGAATCCGTATAGCAGTCGTATGAGAGGAGAGGAGAACAATGAGGCTCAGAGAAGCAAAGATCCGAAGGGAACTGCCCCAGGAGCATGGCTGGTCAGTGCTAGATGGGCTCTGAACCCGAGCTTCCAAGTCTCTGTAACTCGCAGACCTTGGGGCTCACCCGCCACCTTCTACCTTCCATCCTTGGGAGAGGACACGGGGCATTTTCACCGCACTACACCCCAGGCTCTGCTTTGATTGTTTGGGATTTTTGAGACAGGGTCTTACTACACAGCCTAGGTGGGGCTCAGAGTTGCAATCCTCTGGCTCAGCTTCTCAGGCCCCTGGGATTGGGGTGTGCACCACCACGCCAGGCTAAGACCGGGCTTTTCACCTTGCTGTCAGGTCTGTTTGCTTTCGTGCTGGCAGGAAATCTCTCCACATGGCCATGAATGTGCTATGTTTTTAGGGGACATGATTAGGGCAAGGGAGGTAGAGTGCTGAGCCTGGAGCCGGACGTGGCTCTGAAGGCTTTCTTCATGTTAAGTGCCAGTTCCTGCCACCCTGTACCAGGAAGGAGCACAGGGCCATGAGGTGGGGCAGACGGCAAACTGCACGGGCGCTGGCCAGGAGGCCCCAGATGGGTGTTCCACTGGCACGGCCTCCCAGCCTCGCAGCTCCTGTTGTCGCAGTCAGAGAATAAGGAGTAGCTCACTCTGCTACCTTCTCTTTGTTGAGTCTTATTGGAGTTAAACTGATACTAACATCTCATTTCCAGAAATCTCTCCAGGACCACTCCTCCAAGGCAGGAAGCAGGCCTGGTAACAGGCACTCAAGTGGCCCGCAGCAGGCTCCGGGGAACCCTCAGAGCCCGCGGCTCCCAAGGGGCGCTGCCTGTGCACATGCTTATGCACAAGTGACAGCGAGCGCAGTGACACTGTCACCATCAGAAAGTCACAAACAACTGGTTTGTTTCCAAGACGAGGCAGGGGTGTTGCCTCATCTGGAAACTGACAGGCTGACAGGGAAGCTCACGGGCACCTTTGCTGAGCTCACCCTGGTAAATGCATGCGGGCCCAGCAACACAGATGCCGGGTGCACGTGCCTGGAAGACACCCACAGCCACCAACGCCCCATCTGTGGCTTAGCCCTTGTACGTCCTGGACCGTGGTCAGGGTGAGCGGCTCTTGCCCACCAAATGCCACCACGATGGGGACTCCTATGCTGGAAACCAGCCCTGGGGGGTTTCTGACCCACAGTTTTCAGACAACTCACTAAAGCCTCACTAAAGAGATTTGTTTTCAAGCTGTTTCTAAATCACCTTTCCCCCCAGAAGGCCCCCGAGCAACTGCTCAGCTAGAAGGTGAGTGACAGCCTTTGGGTGCTTGGCGCCTATGGAGGAGGCTCAGAGCTGCAGGCAGCATGGCAGGAGGGAGACAAGAATGAGCTCCTGGGGGCAGGCCTGCCTCTGCCCTGCAGAGCCAGGAAAGCTGGCAGCATCCAGGGGCTTCACAGGCGCACTTAGCACATCGCTACTTGGCCATCGCCTGGCCCCCCACCACCCCAAGACAGAGTCCATGCTGCTCCAAGCCCGACCTGAAGACCCCACTGACGTGGCCAAATCTGTCACAGCCCCTCCTGTCACCCCATCCTATGCCTGCTCCTGAAGGAGACTCTGCTCCAAAGAACCCTTCCTGCCTCTTTTCCATGTAGGGGGCCTCTGGGTCCTGTAGCCCTGTGCAGATTTTATGCCTGTTTGGAATATTTTTTACTCCTTTCTCACTCTTCAAGGTGCTATCAACTATCCCCTTCCCACAGTTTGAGTATTTGTCCTCCAAAACTCATGGCAAGACCTGATCCCAATGTGGCAGTGTTAAGAGGTGGAGAGAGAGGAAGAGAGGGAGAGAGAGGGAGAGAGAGGGAGAGGGAGAGGGAAGGAGGGAGGGAGAGAGAGAGCAAGAAAGAGAAAGGAGAAAGAGAAAAAGAAAGAGAGAAAGAAAAAGAAACAGAAAAAAGAGAGAAAGAGAAAGAAAAACAGAAAAAGAGAAAGAGAAAGCTAGAAAGAGAAAGAGAAAGAGAAAGAGAAACAGAGGGAAAGAAAGAGAAACAGAGACAGAGACAGAGACAGAGAGAGAGAGAGAGAGAGAGAGAGAGAGAGAGAGAGAGAGAAAGGCCTAGGAGATAGCTCAGTGGCTAAAGCGCCTGCCTGGCAAGTGTAAGGTCATGAGTTTGATCCCCACTACTGCCCCCATGCCAAAAAGAATAATTTGTTTCACTATTCTCATGGGACCCGGGGAGATAGCTCACTAGAATAAGCACTTGCCTGGTAAGTGCAAGGGCCTGAGTTCAATCCCTGGTCCTGAAAA
>NDGN011319382.1:0-17831 GCA_002564285.1 Tympanoctomys barrerae | reverse complement strand
GCCATCAAGTAAATTGCTGTAAATGCCAAATGACCATTGGACTTGGGGTTCCTGGGGCGAGGTGGAGTGGGGGGGCAGGAAGGACACAGGAGCCTGCCGTATGGCAGACTTTGTGCTCCTAGTCTGCATCGGTCATTCAGGCTTTCTTTACCCAAGACCCTCAGTGTCACAGAGGCCACAGAGCCTGGGTGCTGGGAGTGTCCTGCGGAGGCAGAGGTGGGCTGAGGCTGTGCCCTTCTGAGCCTGGGTGTCCTTCCTTCCCTGCTTTTCAGCGTCGTCTTGCCCTGTGCCCATCCGTCTCTCCAGCTTTGTGGGTGGGGGCCAGCCAGGAATCTAGGCTGTACTTATTAGCAGCACTCGGTTTCTTTAAGACCCGAGAACACTGAAGAACAGGAGCTTTATGGCAACACTTTGAGAGGACACTTGCGCAGCTCGGAGCCCCCTAGAAGGCTTCCAGAATCTTATCAGGCAGGCAGCAAATGCTTTCATGGATTTAAAATCTTAAGGTTGATTTGAAAAATTGGCACCCAATGGCTTACAACGGGCATAAATTTCCTGGAATTGGAGCTCAGAGGGAGACTTGGGTGCCTCTTCCCAGCATGGTGCCCGCCATTCTGTCCCAGAAGGAAGGCTGCCCACTGTGGCTGGCATCAGGAGTCCGAGGCCCCTCTAATTAGGCAAGAGGCCTTGTCACTCTTCATTTCTCCATTTGGACCCAACATTTAGTGGCAGCAACTGTGGGGAGGCTTCAGGCTGGAATTTCTCCCCACTGGCCTTTAAAAGGCCAGGGACTGAGAATTCCTGAAAAATTAATGGGGTCTCTGCGGGTTCTTTACACTTGCTGGTAACCAGGGCAGTCCCAGCCCGCTGTGGCTGCGCCGCATAATAGCTGCTCAGCAGCCGGTCTTTTGTATGCAAATATGACCTAAAGAAGTAGGAGGCAGAGGTCCATTGTTGCCAGAGACTGTGATTTCAAACAGCCAAGCGGCTTTAAAATATTCCAGACAGATATTGAAAATGTCAGCAGCCGGTTTCTCCCACTTACTTCTTAACCTGCCCTCTTTTCCTCTCTTCCTCCTTCCGCCACCCACCCTGCTGTAAAATATAATCAAAAAGCTAGTAAATAATGTAAAGAATTGCCTCAAAGGATTTGCAGACTAGAAAGAGACTCCCTTCTCTGGTTTAAGTTGGGAGAAACTGTTTTCATTTTTTTCCCCCAAGATATTTAAAATATTCAGGAGTGTCCCGCGGGGTCTTGAACTCATAAGTGTTTGCGTTTTTTTTTTCTCTATACTCTATTCCCCTCTTTTCTTTATTGATTTTTTTTTAAGGTTGCTGTTGGCAACATTTAGGTCCAACTTTCAAATGAAAATTGTATTTCAGATACTTGTCTTAAATCGGACCAACCTGAGATCTGTTTTACCTTCATCTGAGTTCTGGGACCCCTGCTCTTTAATGAGAGGTTGGAGCGAGTCTAAGTGCTGTGAATTTTCATCCAATTAGCTCTCAGCAGAGGGGTCCCTTATCTTGTGAGCAGAAGAACAAAGAGCACAATGTCTTAAGTGTGGAGTGACTGTACCGCTCCTTCCAGTACTCTCAATCCAGACTGGCCTTCAGTCCCTCCCTGCTCACCTTGCGAAGGGAGAGAGATGGGCAGGCCTTGGGGAATTCGAAGTTGGGAGTGTAGCGATGGGAAATGCTGTCACATGGCCCTGGTCCCAGCCTTGATTGGAGGCAAGTACTGTCTCTGAGGGAGAATGCTGTAGGTACCCACATCTGAGCTCCCACAAGAACTGCGGGAAAATCTGGCTGGCCAGATGGGTAGGGATGATTGTACCTGGGACATGGTAGGTTCTTGATAAGTATTCGATAAGTGAGTAGAAAGATGGATGGATAGATGGATGGATGGTAACCAGAGAGGTGAACAGAAGAAAGGGATGAAGGAAGATGGAAGGATAAAAAGAAGGCCACATGCATGGATAGATAACTGAAGGATGGATGGGAGGAAGAACAGATAAATGACTAAATGAACAATTGATGGATGTGTGAGTAGTTGGGAGGATAAGTAGGAGGACGGATGAATAATGGATGAAGTGAAAGATGGACCGATGGGTAGAAAGTAGGAGAGAGGGATGGTGGTACTTGGTTTCCCCTTGACTGCTTCTTCATGCTGTGCTGGGCATTCCCTGGATCTGTTCCTAGAACCTGGAGAGGGGTGACTGAGGACACAGGTACTAGGGGATCTGGAAAAGGCTGTGTTTTTGAATACTTATAGATGCCTGGACCAACAGCCCCTCCAAGGCCATTCTGACGGCGGAAGTCTGTGTTGTACTTCCCTCTGCACCCTCCACCTGACATTCCCGTTTCCCTCTGTGACAGGACCTGCTCACTGACACTGTCTGGCTCATGGCTGGGGTATTGGCAGTCTCTACCAAAGAGCCAGATGTGTCCTCTCTCAGTTCAGCCATAAAGGTCACCTCCTTGGCACCGTGGTCCTGAGTCTCAGCAGTCACTCCAGTCTGCGAGTGGAGAGCTGAGTGGCCCTGAGCTTAGGCTTAGAGGGCAGGTAAAATTGCCTTTGAATCCCTGGTGCCACCCCTTACTTCCTGTGTGACCTCCTGGGGCCTCAGGGTCTTCATCAGGGAAATGGGGAATAGAACCTCTGCTGTCAACTATTGTGAGGAATCATCGGGGTGTGAGACACAGAGTGCAAGTACCTTGCCTGCAGACGCAGCACCTGTAGCTTTTGTTATCACCAGGGCTGGGGGCTGCTGTCCCTAGGAGGAAAGGGCAAGAGACCTGGGTTCCTGAGACGGTGGGCACACAGTTCGCCTAAGTGCCTTGGGCTGCTGCAGGGGTCTGTGTAACATGGTAGCTGCCCAGACACTGGCTTCTGAGGCCTGATCTGAGGCTGGTTATGTAAACCCCAGCTGAGTTGGCTTTCTTGTGGAAGATTCTGGAAGGTAGCCTGACAGGAGCTTGTAGTTCATTTATGTCTCTTTGGACCAGAGTCTTTCCCCGTCTCCTTTTGTTCCTGTAAATGACCTGAGAGCTTTTTCTCCCTTGAGAACAGAGGCACTGGAATCTCCCTCAGAAGTTAGTGTGTATCCCTCTAGGCTGAACCCGCACATGGCTGCCCAGGTCTGCTGTTGCCTTCATTTCTGCCTTGAAGGGAGGCTGCTTTTGAGGCTGGTAGCTACCTCAGGAGGCCGTGGCCGACACCAAGAGTCTCCTTGAGTTCTGAAATCCAGAACAACCCTGGCTTTGTCAGTTCTGAGGAACCTTCCTGAAAGACTTGCTAAGCTCCTGCCTATCTCCTAGCTCACATTAGTTTCCATTTTCAAGCCCCTTAAGAAGGGAGGTGTGAAGTCCATGATCTGGAAGCATAAAGAATTTTTAAACTAAACAAAAAAACCAATTATTCTTCTAACTGCTTTACTCCTTCAAATCTTTCACTGTAATGGAGATTTAGAACCCATCACAGTTGGGCTATTATTTCTGTGTAAACAGTGTCATGCCCTATTGCACCAAGCAAACAGTCACTTTTTTCCATTACACTTAGACACAGATGACGAGGGTGCTGATTGAACGGTCTGCCGATCAGGTCTTAGCTGACAGGGAGTGTATGTCTGTGCTCAGTGGTGAGGGAAGGGTTAAGGCTTGCTAGGGGTTTTACCTTTTACCCAGAAGTCTCTTGTTTGGCTCCAGAGCTATGTTAATGTTGGGGCTCTGGCCCATGACCTACCCTGTGTGCAGAACAGGAAAGGTTGGGGTGGGATGCTAGGTCCCAAACGAGAAGGGCAAGAGGTCCAAGTTTTCTTTGAAACCCATGGGATGTGGTGCCCCCCCACCATCCCCTTCTCTGCCTTCCTGCATGGTGCTGTGTGGTGCTACTAAAACGCATATCTGGGGCTGGGGAGATAGCCCAGCGGTTCAAGCACCTGCCTGGCAAGTGCAAGGATCCAGGTTCAGTCCCTGGTACCACATGCTGTGCCAGCCCCGGGTACCAGCCCTGGGGAGTCTGAGCTGCATAGTGAGATCCTATACCAAATAAATAAGTAAGTAAATAAATAAACAAACATCTGACATTGCGTTTACAGGCCTGTCTGACATTGCGTTTACGGGCCTGTCCTCCTGTCCCCATCCTGTCTACCCTCACCCTTTGCTGTTCCTCCGCTCAGCCTCTTGCAGGTCCCCAGGGATGCTGCACTGTGCCTGCCTGCCGCCTGGAGTCCTCGTTCCACCTCTCTGCCTTCCCTGACCAGGTGCCTTCCCCTCCTTCACATCCCTCCTCAGCTGCTGCCTCCCCTGGGCAGCTCGACCTCCCTGCAGGGCTGGTGCGTGCCTGGCCCTGGGCCTTGAGGATCCTCTCTTCTGGTGTGTGGTGCTCTGCATTTTACCCACTGCTCTGTCCCCTGTGCAGCCTAAGTTCCTTGAGGGCAGCCCTGGCTCTGCCTTGCCTTTGGTACCTTCTCAGTGAGTAATTGTAGAACAATTACAGCCGAGTGTCTCAGGGTGGTGTCCTGCAAAGATGGAGAGGGCAGTGTGCCCCACATCCAGCAGGTTCCCTGCTGGAAGGTGGCAGAGCAACATGGTGGAAAATCATACTGGATCTAGCCTGCCTGGGTTCAAATCCTGGTCCTACCCCTGGCCCCTGAGCAAGCCTGTTGGAAATACCCTGTGTTTTAGTTCTCTTAACTGCAAAATGAGGTTAGTGTCTATACTTACTGGGAAGGTAGGGGAAGATTCGATGAGGTGACTGTGCAGCACCCAGAGCCCGATACAGCTGCAGCCCAAAGGCGACATGTGATGCCTGTTATTATTCTCTTTATGGTGCTTCTGCCTGAGCTTGTGTCTGGCCCTTTGAAGGCTGTGCCTGGTGGAGCAGAGGGTGGGGGCCTCATGAGAGTTGTGTTTGCACACAGTGGCTGCCACACAGTTGGTGGCCTTTAGGCAGGTTGCACCAGCCCTTGTCACCCCACTCTCACTCAGGTCTGGTCTCCAGGGCACTTGAGATTATGCCTTCTTGTATTGATTTTTAGCTTAGTCCTGGGCTTCCTGCAGGCTAGCCCACTAATAGACGCAGACCTTCAGTCCGAGGCACTTGGGGGGCACCTTGTGTGTACAGGCACTGTCCTTGCAGGTGGCTGGTTTGCGATAAAAGCTTCGAGCGTACTTGGTGTGCTCCTGACCACATGAGGCAGGCCACGCTGAGGCTCTTCTTTTCTTTTATGGAGGAGCCTGAGCTGGGGAGCTCCAGGCACGCAGATGTGGGGGCGGTGCAGCTGGGAGTGCCCGGGCTTGGCCTGCTCTTGACCACTTGTTTATCTAGTCTAAGCACTGTCTCAGCCCTGGATTGTGCAGTGGGCTTCAGGGTTCATTCGTGCCACAGAGTCTGAGCTCCCTGCTCACTGTGGGCATTCTGAGCTCCCTGCTCACTGTGGGCATCTGGAGGGGACGGGAGAAGGGAGGGGAGAAGTCTTCAGCAGTGCAGCGCATCCAGTCCCCTGCTCTCTGGGAACTTCAGAGGCTTGCTGCCTTAGGGACCTGTCCTGAGAATCAGCCCAGCTGCTTGCGGCTCCTGCCTGTGAGCGGACCCTGCTTTAAGCGAGGCTGAGCATTGAAGTGAAAAGCTCTGCAAAGATAACCCGGAGGGAATTAACATCTCACAAAGGAAGTGTTTTAAAACACACTCCTGCAGGTTCAAAGTGGGCGAGCTTTCCCGTGCAGCTTGGCCAGTGTGCCTCAACAAGCCTCTGCCTATCCTCCTCTGGGTGGCACAAGGGACCTGTGTAGAATGTGACTGGCTGGCTTTTCCTAGTGGCTGTTCTAGACGGAAGCCCTGCAGATCCTGTCAGTGAGGCAACCGTGATCAGAGTCCCACTAGACAGCCCAGCATAGGAGGTGGCGGAGGGGCAGCGCTTCTGTGCGTGAGGAGGGATACAGAGGCGACGGCTGCTGAGTTGGAGGCTGGGAAGCCACTTTGGGGGCCAGCCGTGTCTGGGTTTGGATCCTGGCTCTGTTGTTTCCTAGCCTCATCTCCTCGCACAAGTCCCCCACTCTTTCTGAGTCTCATTTTGCTTATCTGTAGAGTGGGAATGATGACAGTAACGTCTGCCATCTTGCTTGCTGGGAGGATGGACTGAGGCCATGCGCCTGGATCGAGGCCCTTCCTAAAAGTGCGGGGCTGCCTGCCCAGGCATGTGTGCCTGTGTTTCGTCTGTAATGCATAGTGTATATGCGTGCGTGAGTCTGTGTGTAGGTTCCCCCCGCCCCCATGGATGTATATATAACTCATTCCCCAAAGAGAGATTTATTTCAAGGAACAAATGCTTCTGGTTAGCTTCTGTGTGGATCTGATCCAGCCCCAAGCCATTGCCATGAGTAGAATTCATTGACGGCAAAAGGAAATGAAAACAAACGTTCCCTGACATGGGGCATTTCCGTTGGGGGCCCTTGGGAATTCTCCTCCTCTATTAAAATATCTACCAAATTGGACAGAGGAACTTGGCAGCCACAGCCTGAGCCCTCTGATTGTTTCTGTGGGGAGGGCACCGGCAGGAGCTGTGCTCTGGCTTCTCTTCCGGAACCTTCCTCTCGCTGTCCGCATAGGGGAGGAAAGGACTACTTGAGAATGAAGATGACTGGGTGCCCCTGGAATCTAGCTGCTGACCCCGCGTCTGGGCACATGGCCAGGGATGGCGAGGGGATAGCACCTCCCCCTTGCAGTGTGGGGTTGGTTGGCCCCTGGAGCTCGCATTCCTGAGATGGTCTAAGACCTTCTGTTTAGCCCTGCAGACAAGTATGAAAGTGGTTTTGATCACAACCAGCTGATGGAAGCTGACCTAGACTTAGTACGATTTGGCTGTTTTTCGGTCTTTTTTTTTCCCCCTCCCCCTTCCTCGTCCTTGTGGGGAAGATGTTTCTTTTATGAATGAATTTGCTTCAGGGTACAGAGTTCAGAATGGAGGCAGATGAAGAGATACAGGGGCTCTCACGCAAGATGGGTGTTTTTGGTGCTCTGTAGCATCCAGGGCCCTTGCGTGGGCTGCCAGTTGTGTTTCCTGAGGCCTCTAGACCGGTGCCAGCAATCAGCACAGCTGGGCCATCGGTGCTCTCTGTAGCCATCATTCACCATCTCCTTCCATAGGGCCGCTGTTCCTGTCCCCACTGTACTTTCTGGAAGCCAAGTTTCAGTATGTGGCCAACCCAAAGGGAGGGAGCGAGCCGTTCCGGCAGATCAGACTATAAGACACTGTTCCTCCCCCTAGACCCCACTGTCAGTGTGGGCTGTGTGTTCCCTGTGTGGATGTTGTCCTGTGTCCTGTAGAACTTGAGGCATCACTGGCCTCTACCTGCCAGATGCCAGTAGCAACCTCACCCCAGTCATAGCAGTCAAAAATGCCTCCAGATGTCGCCCAAGATTCTCCTGGGAAGCAGCGGTGTCCCTGGTTGCGAGATCCATTGCTTGATGTGCTCCGAGGTCTTCCACCCATTGCCTGCCCTGGGCTCTTACTCTGTGTGGACTTTGGTATGTGAAGGTGATTGTGGGTGTCTGATGTGCTGTACACACTCGACCAGTGTATGTTACTGCTTGTTAATTGCCTCCTGTGTGCAGACAGGGCGAGGTGTTGGGGCTTGTGAAGCCCCAGGAAGGAACTTATTGCTGTGCCCAGGAGCTGAAAGAGAGGCTTCCTGTTCTTATAAAGGGCCCAGGGAACAGGAAGCGCAGTATTTTTTTATTTTTTATTTTTTAAGGAAAGGTCTACAGGGGTTCAGGGTCTCACTACTAGATCGGACTTGTAGTTATTCTCCTGTTTCCAGCCTCCCAAGTGCTGGGATTACAGGCGCGTGCCACCACGCCCAGTCTCAGTTGCCGGCTCAGCACACCCCAGGGTGGGAGCAGCATGGCAGGCCCAGGGATTGAATCCCAGGCCCCTGCGCCTGCTTGCAGGTGCTTTAATCTGCTGAGCTAAGAAAGCAGTCTTGTTGGGACACAGATGTTCACCCTTGGGTCTCGGCTGGCTGGGTGATGTTGAGGGTGTATTGAAGCCACATGCATATACAGGATAAAGTACGTGCAGAATGCGACTGGGGGAGCATCTGGGGGGCTTCTGGTCATTTTCATCCAGGCCTGGTAGGCAGTGTACTGTACCCTAAAAGTCTGTCCCTTCTGCTTCATCAGAGAGTCTGCATGTGTTTCTCCCTTCTGAAAACTCAAAATTGTTTTGTTTTGGTTTTTTTTTTTTTTAAACTCTCTGGCTGTTTTTGGAAATTTGCCTTTAAAACAAACACATGAAGAAAAGCTCTTGGGCCTTTGCCCTTGTAGTTTCAATTAATTGGTGCCAAAAATATCTGCTAGTGCTGCCCATAATCTCACATCTCAGGGTCTGTCAGACCCCTGGAGAGAGCAGGATGCCATGGGACTCATTTCTGAGGACCCCCAGAGAGGAGCTAGGGAGAGAAAGAGCGTAATGTGTGTGTGTGTGTGTGTGTGTGTGTGTGTGTAGGCTTTTATACACACACATACATGCAAACACACAAGAAAAGAACATCAGGTTGTTCGTTTTTCTCCTTTAAAAACTCAAGAAGGCTTTTCAGACTCATCCTGTCTGGTCTGCCAGCCTTCCCCCTCCCCCAGAAATCCTTGGTTAAGTCTTAAGACTCAACAACAACAAAGAACAAAGCTACAGGCAGTCTCCCCCTCCTGACAATGTCAGCTGTGAACTGAAGATCTGAATAGCCTTTAAAATTGTTTTATTGTTGTCAGCGCTGCAGAATGGTGTGTAATCTTCGTGTTCTGGAGAATCTTTAATTGGCACAAAAGGGCAGTTTAGCCGGCATCTTGTAGGAGGTTTGTCATGCAAACGGTTAGTGCCTGCCACTCACAACGTATAGGGCTATCCGGGCTGATTTGCATCAGCAGCTCCCTCTGGTTAATGGCCTTGTATGTTTCCTGGGGGTCCCTGAGCAGAAGTCAGGGGAAGCTGAGGCTCCCCTCCTCTCCTCCATATCCACAGTGCCTTTCAGCGGCTTGGAACCTCCTGTCACCTTCCTCTGGGAGGGGTACACGGAATGGCTTTCTCACATAAAGTCTTCAACTATTCAGCTGTCTTGTAGCTTAAGAGAAGGGGACCTAGACGTCTACCTGGGTTATAGATCACAAACAAGAAGCTACCCATATTAGATAATATTAGCTGGCTACTGAAATAACTGTACCCCAAAATTCCAGTGTCTTAACACAGATGAGGTTTCTTGTTTGCTTCCTTTACAGTTCAGTGGGGAGGTCCCTGGTTGGCTTCTCATGCATATAGGTCTCTCCTGCCTTTTAGGACCTTGCCATCCCTTAGGGCCACAGTGTGGACACTGTTTAGCTTAGTGCTGGATACTAAACTAAACACTGTAGATCTGCTGTCTTCTTTAATCCTCAAATAGCTCTTAGAATAAGGGGGTGCTCTCACTTTCCTGGGGGGAATGCTGGGGCTCAGATTCAACTGTGTTGGAATTGTGCGGGACATCATAGATGCTCCTGAGCCACGCAGGGAAATGTCTGGTCCTCTGCCCCAGCTGCCCACCACAAACCATTCTGATAGACCTGTCTGATCACACTGTCTTCCTCATTTAAAATGGAAAAACAGGGCTGGCGAGATAGCTCAGCGGACTAAGTGCCTGCTTATGCAAGTACAGGTGTGGGGGACTTGGTACCACATGCTGCACCGGCCCTGCCCCTGGGCGTGCTAAGCTAGTGACCCAAGTCCAGGCGTGGCAGCACATGCCTGTAATCCCAGCACTAAGGAGGCTGAAAACAGGAGGATCACTACAAATCAGAGCTGCATAGTGAGACCCTGTACCAAATACACAAATAAATAAATAAATGTAAAACAGAAAAACATTTTTTTCTTTTCCATGGCCTCAGCCCATGAGACCAGCTTGTCCCTGCTTTAGGAAGTCTTGGGCTTGGGGCTTTCCTTCATGGGATGAGAACAGAGGAACTGCACTAAACTGAGGCCTGAAGCGTAGAAAAGCAGGAAGGTCCAGAATCCTGGGCCAACTCCTTGTCTGGTGGAGAGGTTGGCATCACGTGGTTTTGGGAGTGTGGGGTTTGTGTGTGTGTGTGTGTGTGTGTGTGTGTGTGTGTTTGGGGTGGAGGCAGGGAGCTGTTTACCACACTCTGGAGAGCTAAGCGCAGCATGTGGGCCCCACAGAAGGAGCCTCCTGACAAGTTGGGCTTTCTCCTGACACGACTGCCTGTTAATGGATTCAGAGTCTGGCAGTTCCACTGAAAGCTGACTGCCAATGAGCCTGGCTGCTCCGGCACTTGACACTGCTGATCAGGAATGGGTTTCCTTTTGACGTGCTGCAGTGTTCCCGACACGGCCTTCATCAAACAACAGAGACATAGTTAGCCGAAACCCATCCCCAAGCGTCTCCTACACTTCTCCTCCCACCTCCGCCCCTAAGCAGAGCAACGCTGGTGTCTGCAGGGAAAATAAGACTGAAACCCTGTTCCTGGGGTCTGTGAAGACTGCTTGGATTGTTTGTGCTTGTGGGCTGGTGCAGAACCTACCCAAGGGTGTGCACAGCCAGGGAGCCCTGGCTCTGTGCTCTATGGTGGGGTGGGGTGGGGGTGAGGACAGCCTCGGTGTTCTTGGAGAAAGCTTTCTCCTCTGAGACCTTGGGGATCTGGAATGCCTGTCCCTCCTGAGGGATCCCTGGTGGAAACATCGGTAGTGCATGGTGATCATAAGTAGAATGCATTTGAAGGCCTAAAGCAAGAGGTTGTCACACTCTAGTCTAGTCCACCTGACCAGACCCTGTGGCAGTGGCCTGGAGCACAAAGTGGGTCACAGCTATCCTCCCTTCTCCCCTGGTGTGGATGCTGGCTGCAGCTTGGGCAGATTGAAGAATGAGGCCCAAGAGTCTCTGTCCAATGAGGACCAACCCACCCAAGATTTTGGGGCCACCTCCTTGCTTGCTCTGGAGAGGTGGGCCACCAGCTGAGGCCCCAAGCCAGCAGATGGTCTGTCCAGGTGGCCTCACTTTGGGCTTTGATTTAGAGAAGAAACCATGTATCAGAATCAGCACATTGGAATGGGAGACACCTAATGGGCCCCAGATTCTGAAATCCTTGTTGCTTTTTTGGCTTCTCTGTACATTCTTCAGGATTTTTTGCCAGTGCAAAAGCTTTGGTTTAGTATCTGGTGGACAATAACTTTGTTACTTAATTCTTCTGTTTTGTTTCAAATGACAGGACCGTAAGCCTCGGGATGCAATGCCAACTATTTTAGTTTCTTTTCTCAAGAAAGAAAAGGCCACAGGCCTCTTAAGCATGCGTTATAGTACTATCTGCCCTAAAGGCCAAGTGAGATCGAGAGATTGTCACTGACGTCTCTGTTACAGTCAAGGCCAGCGCTTAGGTCACTGGGTTTCTGAATTCTCATATTGAGCCAGAGATGCGACGGAGGCCACTGTGAGGTCTCAGATTGCCCTGGGAGAAGCACACAGTGGTTCTCAGATTTGGAAGAAATCCAAGGGTCTTGCACTAGATTTTAGAGTGAAACAGTCTGGCTTTTGGCCTTGGACAAGAGACTAAACTATTTGTTGCTTTATTCCCTCTTCCCATTGCTAAAATAGAGATTTTATTTCTTCTCAGAAAACAAGCAAAGATGTAACTGTTTAATTCTTTGAGAGAATAGCTACTCAGTCTCTTTGCCACTCATGTGTTCATTCATTCATTCATTCATTCATTAGAATCTCATTGAGTGGCATCTATGTGCTGTTGTCCTGTGCCCATCCCAGCAAGGGGAAGACAGCATGTGCTTCAAGGGAAGGGATGGGAAAGAGGTCCCAGGAGAAGAGGTAGGAGATAGAGCCCTAAGGAATGACCTGGAAGGCTCAGGCTGCTACATAGGTAACTACTGGCCACAGGAATAAGTAAAGGGCAAGCTGAGATTACTCCTACAATCCCAACTATTTGGAAAGAATGGGGCTCTGAATGTTGAGTTAGCAGGAGAGGCAGCCCCCCTTTCCACCTGCACTGGTGATATGGAGATAGGGACAGGATAGTTTCACTTGAAGTATGAGTCTCCCCCACCCCCAACCCTGGCCTTTAATCTTAACCCTTTTCTGGGTTCAGAGGTCTTGGGTGCTTTGCCTTTTCCAGAATGGGCTTAGTTTATTCACTTCTGTGTTGGACAAAACATCTCATTGACTTAACTTTCATGTTTAAGGTTTAATCATAATTTAATTCAGTGGGCAGCTCAGCATTTCTTCCAAAGAAGAGCAGGAAGCAGCATCCAAAGTTTGAGGGTCAAGAATTTGTGTTCTCAAGTACAGTGAAGCCGAGGTGAAAGGGAAGGTGTTTACTCATAGGAGCCGGATAACTTCAGTAGGGAGTCACGTTGCCAGCAAGGTCCTCCTGGCCAGTATGCCAGCGTGCCAGCGTGCCAGCTGATCTGTCCTGTGTAGGCAGGCATGCCCAACCTTTTTTTGTATATATGATTCTTTTGATCCTCTGTGATAGATCTGATGAAAGGGAATCTATTTTCTCTAACATGGGGAAACAGAGGCTTGCGAGATTGAGTAATGTATGCATGGTCTTGCCAGGATTCAGGCCCAGGGCAGAATAACTAAAATGCTAGTAACCTTTCTACTTCACCTGACTGGTTCACTGAAGTCCTGGTCACCAGAACAAACAGCTATTTTAAATCTCAGCCTTGGAATATTAAGATACAGAGTTCATGTTAGCATCTATCTATGTACCATGTAACCATTAAAAACAAATTAAATAAATAAAACAAAAAAATATGCAACTACCTGAGAAACCATGTTGATAGTAGCTCTAAAGTTTAAGCTCCAGCTAACAGCCTGAGAGTTTGGAAATTGGAGAAGCAATCTCTTGTCGCCTTTACCAGGGTAGCTGCTTCACCCTGAGCCCTTGAGTAATATATTCAGAATCTGGAAGTTGGACCACGTGATTGTGGCTTACCAGGCTTACCTCTGTGTGTGCTTGATTGGCTTTCAGACCTCAGCTGCAGAGACAGTGTACTATAAATAGAAGAGAGAAAGAGACTTCACATAGAACTCCTATGTTGTAGGACTCCTATGTTGAGCCAGGCTGTCCTAGTCTTGGGGCCATGAAGTATCCACAAGTAACTTGGCATGAGCTAGTAATGTTCACACTAGCCATTCCCTGGTCACCGAGCATGGTTCCTTCATATGAGGTAACCATCAACAACATGGTGATTTTAGCCTCCTCCTTAAATGAGACAACACTTACAGAACTTCTTCATGAGTCAATGTGAGGAGGAAGGAGCAGGTCCGAGGTCCCAGTGCCCACAGGGTTTAAAGTCTGGATGGAAACTTAGGATTTCAATGACTTGTTCTCGCAAGGGTGGTCAAGTGTACAGCCACCGGAGAAAGAAATCCACTCGGGCGGGGTGGGGGAGAGGGGTCTATGTTAACTATGCGCTTCCATGAGGACCTCCCAGGGCTGCCAACTATCATGGATGTGAAGAAGAAACTAGGTTTTTCTGGTGGGAGGGTATTAAAATCTACATTTCTCTGTAGTCAGTACTTATATCATTTGTTGGGTTGATTTTTCTGGAGGAGATTGCAGCAGCTGCAGGTAATGCATTTCCAAAGGATATATCTGCAATGCCGAGAAGCACAGAGCCAGAGAAATCTGTAACCTATTCCACACAAATAAATAAGTCAGCAAATAAGTCTGCTTTCATTGTATTGTATTCTTCATAAATATCCTTTAAATTGAGGCTGAGTGACAAGATATGTGTTTGCCACTAAAATGTTATCACTGATGATATTGAAAGAGCTTTTAAAATAGCACAATTGTCATTGAAACTATACTTTGCTTTCCCCCCTTCTCTTTCGCCAGTAACTAGGTCTCTTTGGGAATTTTTAAAGTGACAATTGGTAGATTGTAGCCAGTGATATTTCACCCATATAGTACTTCTGAATGCCACTCAACTCTGACTTGATTGGCTCCAAATAGCCCAAGGAAGAGAAATGTTACATCTCAGAATATAAAGCTTATTGAAGGTTATCGCTTCCCTCATTTTTACCCCTTTGCAGAAGGGGCAAAGAAATCTAGACAGCAGTGTTAGGACTTGGCCTCAAAGGGAACGTAACTGCTGTCAGAATCAATCTATACCTCTCAGCTTGAGTACAGGGTTTGTATATGCTTATTAGATTCTCAAATGTTATTCAGCATGATTGCAGCTTTTATACAAAGGAGTTAAGACACGGGCAGGAAAGATAATAGAACTATAAATTGCAAGACAGGTTCTTATGAAATCAGTAAATTATTCATTTAACAGTTTGCTCCTTGTTGATTTCATGTTGCTATGACACCTCAAGTTGGAAGCGGGTCATCCGCAGGCCTAACCAGGGGCTGGACAAAACTGAACACAGTCGTGGTGGAAGATAGGTAATGTGTTACATGCCACCTTCGGCCACGTGAAAATCGACCTCTTTATCTGGCACATTCCAAGGAGATCAACAGAGATAACTGAAAGAGATATCTCACAGTAGCTAACATTTCTTGGAAGAGACCCAGCCATCTCGAGGTTTGAGTCAGAATCTGTTTAAGAACGCATTAGGAATGCGTTGTCTTAGAGTGGTGTGCCTGCCTCCTAAGATGCTGGGAGCACTGTGGGCTCACAGTTGCTTTGGCGTCCACGCTACAGTAAATGCCTGACTTCATTTGTTATTTTGATGGGCAAAGAAAACTGCCTGCCAACAGGCATGCTCTCTCCTAAGCACTTCCCAGCCTTACTTCTGCAGTCTTCCTCCACCTATTTACAGCTTGATTGCTTGCTGCTTGTTAAATTATTGTACTTAAGAAATTCGCATGGCATGACCAAGCTGTGGCACTCATGTCTAAGAGAAATGAAAGGAGACTGGGTGCCAGCAGGGTTCAGAGCCTGGGTGCTGGGGTTGGCTGTGGCATGGTGACCGTTAGACCTTGGAATCGTTCCTCTCCATATGCCTCTTTGAATCTCAGCATCTTCATTTTACGTACGGGGGCGTCTGAGCCACATGACTTGGGCATCCTTCTCTGGCATTCCGAGACTCTGTGCCTATAACTTGCATGGATTCCTCTTTGTGGGCAGCAGTGCCATCATGAGGACCCGAGGGCCACCTGAATGTACCTGCGTTGAGCAAGTCAGGGCCAGACCCCTAGATGCACCCGGCGACGCGGGCATTTTGCGTGAGTGCGACTGTTAAGCACGGAGCAGTGCCTTCTGACAGTTTGATAAATGCAGTGGTTTTGCATGGCGTCCATGGAGGATCCATGAAAAGGAAGCATTTGCTAAGGAAGTATGGCCCTGTGAGTGTGTCAGGGTACTTTTCACCCCAATCACATCTTCTTACTTTGCTTTGAAAGGGCAACAACGTAATCCAGTATTCTTGCATATTTGATTGGGTTGACCTAGCCCCTCTTAATTCCTCCTAATAAACTGCTAATGATAAGTGTTAGCATTTGCATTGTGAGGTCGGGGGTGCTACCCCTACGGGACGGAAAGCAAGTCCAGCCAGGAGACAGAAGCCAAGCCAGCTATTGTGCAGAGAAGCATTATGAATGGGATCATTTCCAGGGGAGCTCACAGGGCAGAAGAAAACTCAGAGGCATGTGTTCTCCAGCATTAGGGGCATACAGATGTCCTGCAGATCTTACCCAATCAGGATTACTGGGCTCTGACCCAGAACTTCTGGGTAGCCCCCACGTCACATTTCTAACAAGTTTTCAGGTGCTGTGGATGCTGCTGGTCTGAGCACCACATGTTGGAAGATACCACAGACGTAGTACATGTAGGAAGCGGCCACCATCTGTATCCTGTGAAGGGCTGATGATACCGGAATGATTGACGCTTAGATACGTGGGACTGTGGGGTGTGGTTCAGTGGCAGAGCACCTGCTTAGCATGCATGAGGCCCTGAGTTCAAGTCTTCAAGCACTGCAAAGCAAAAACTCTAGCTGTTCGGAGGCCGCATGGTCCTAAGCTCTGAGGAGGAGATCTGGGCCTCTGGTTCTGGTGCCTTCGAGGAGTGTGTGCTCTGCCCCTCGTCTCTGGTTCTGCAAGCATTAGGAAGAACTGCAAGCTGGACTCTACTGCCAGCGGGGAAAGGCACCGGACCACCAAGGTGAGGACGCATGCTAGGGCGGTGCGGCCCACAGGAGGCAGGAAGGACGAGTCGAGGCCTACTTCCTCCCCCCAGCCCTGGGGTGTCCTCTAGTGCTGCCTGTTGGCTGAGCCTAACAAGAGACCAGGGGCCAGGTATATAGGTAAGCGGCTTGCAGGTGTTAGCAGTGGGCGCTGCACCAATATACCAGGGCACTTGGGAGCGGAGAGCTGGTTGTATGGGTGGGGAAACTGAGGCACTTCCCAAGGCTCTAACAGCCAGCAGGCAGCAGGGGGGAATTTGCAGCCAGGTAGCTGGCTCTGAGTCCTTAGCTCCTGCCCCCTCTGTCTGGAGACTGGTCCCTCTGGCTCCTCTTCCACTTTCTGACTTTTCTTGGCCTCCAAGGTGGTTGCTTTGACCCCCTGCACCTGTCCCCTTGCTTGCTTTGTGTAGGTGGTAAGCTTGGCAATCCAGTGATCAACATTCCCCTGGAATATTGTATAGAGACAACACTCACTGATTTTGGTGGTGTTGGCCTCAAAAGCTTTCTCTACTGAGTATTTCGGGTTTAATTTTTTTTTTTTTTTTAACCTACACTACTCCATTTTTACTTCCCCTGGCTTACTTGCTATCTCCTCTGTATACTTTTCAGTTTACTAAGTAAACTGAGATTGGAGACCTTGCCCTGAGAAACTTTGTTTATATCACATCTCTGCTGGAAAATGTTCCTAAATGAATCTGAGCTGCCGCCCCCCCCCCCGTGTCTTTATTGCTTGGTTGGCGGACCCTCTAGGGTACATGCGTGCCAGCCCCCACTTCTGTAGCATACTGGACTATCAATGGCATTGTGCTCACGCCTCTTCCACCTATTGCCCTCTGCCCACTGGAAGGTGAGCTGTTCCCTGAGCTGGCTCTCGGGCTACTCTGTTTCTGATTCTCTCACATGCCTGGTGGAGGCTGTCCTGTGGCGCATGCTCATTGAAGAGCTAAGCACTTGCGGCTCATAGCTGTCTTCCCACAGTGCTCTGTTTCCCATTCGAGAGCAGCCTCCTTGTCAGCCTGGAACAAGTAGGCCTGACTATAGTCTCAGGAAAAGTGTCCCCAGGTGATATTCTTGGCCTCAGCACACATTCCACAGTGAAAGGTAGAGACCAGGACCTTGGTTGTCCCTATTGAGCTAGCACCTTGTCTACTACAGAATTTTAAGTCCTTGCACTGCTGAAGATCATCTGGCTAATATATGGAGCTTTGTTGAGTCTGTGTTGGTCTCTTTTTTTCATTTCTCCCAGTTTCCTCTATATCTAGAAAAAAAATGGAATCATTTGCACAAGTAGCAGCCAAGGATTCTTTAGGAGGAAGCCATGCATGAGAGGGAGGAGCCCCCATAGCCCTCAGGCATGTGAAAGTCAGAGCTGCTCCAGGGCAGGAGGGCTGTGGTTCTGTCTGGGAGACTAAACAGGCCCCCTCCTTTCCTCTAGGGTCCTCAGTACGTAGAGATAAGCTCAGCATCTCCAGCTGCGGCTGAGCCCCAAGATGAAGGCAGCCCGTGTCTGGCCACAGGAGTGTAGTTTTATGGGGCTAGTGCTCCTTGGAACATGTTTTGCAACACTTTGCTGTAATAACTGTGTGCAGCAGAGGGGTCAGGGAGGGCAGAGTCAAGCCTGAGAATTGGCCACGGCCTCCTCCTCC